>JAVJIF010014749.1:72500-96932 GCA_038442645.1 Agave tequilana
CCAGACTTTTAAAGAAAAATAATTTTTTCAAAACATGTTCAAATACAAAACAAGATATTTAAAACTCATTTGAAGCATAGTATGTATGGATATGATCCAATACACATATAAGATGAAATATCTATGTTTTTGACATTAAGCTCTAAAATAACATTTTACTTTAACAAACTTAAAATCATGAACTAAAAATATCAAATAAGTTTTTCTAAACATTTGAACCATCAATGTGTATGGATGAATTTCAAAACACATATAAACATGCAAACTTGTTTTGATGAATTCTATTCATAAACATAAGGATATGTTCTTTGAAGCTCAAAACCAAAACGGATAAAACTAAAACCAAAAACTTTTCTTATGAAAACACTATAGAAATTTTGTGTGTGTATATGAGTTTGAGCAATCCACAACTAATCTATCTTTTATATTTTATCTAAAAATAAAATCTTAAACACTTAAAAATATGACTCAAGTCTTGAAAATCTTCTTCTTGAAAATCTTTTTCTCCATCTTGACTTGGTCCAAACCTTGATCTATGAGATAGACTCCTCTTAGAGTACTTGATGCGATCTTGATGCGTAAGCTCTTGAATCAACACGTTCTATCTTCAAAACTTGATTTTGAATCTTTTGTTGAAGCTAAACACCGACTAAGATCTTGATCAAATATCTGAAACTTATAAACACAAGATCATTAGTACTATAACTATATGAGTTAATCATCATCAAACTAGAGTGATGGGCCTTTGGACCAACATTTACATCTTGAAAGATTCTACCTCAATTTGGATCCTCGGCAAGTGTCCAAAGTAAAACAAATAATATAGTAAAGAATGTAACTTCCATTAACACTGTTTTTAAAACTGAATATTAAACCATCAAGAAATCAAGTATGGAATGAAAACAAGTTTTAAAGATTAAGTTTTAATAATAAGCAAAGTTCAACACCAATCCTTATGTGCCTTCAAGAACACCCGCACGATTGCAAGGCTTGAATTAAAGCATACAAATGAGTGAATTGGGTCAAAAATTGATCAAAAGTAGAAGTAGTGGGTCTTAGAGATTTGTGAGCCGTTAAAAAATTTGCTCCACATAAACCAAACGAAGAAATAAATAAAAAAGATATACTAGAAATGAGAAGTAGATCGGTAAAGTGGAGATCTTTCTTTGATTGTCACCTTTAGTATACATATTACACACTCTTTTGCATTCTCTCTTCTTAATTTAAACTAGTACAAAATATAGTAAAATAAGAAAGAAAACAAAGAAATTACATTTATAAAGAACTAACTAACAAGAAAATCCTAGCCTAAATCTTAGAATGGAACCCTATCCTAAGCTGTCCTCCCTTTGCTCTGCTCTGGTATTGAATTTATAGGAGGGAAGAAGTGGAAAAGCGTGTGGAGATGAAGACAGAATCGCTAGCCCAATGGCTAGGATCTGGCCGTTGGGCCAGATCCTAGAGCGCGATCCTTTCCTCTTTTAGTTATGCCTTGATCCCTGATAATATGCTCTCAGGATTTCTTGATTTGACAATATATCTTTTGATTTCTTGAGCTAAGAAATAAATCCATAGAAATCTAAATAAATTGGGATATTTTTGGGCTTTTCTTCTCCTTCTCCATTAATTATGTCATGCACATCATTAGACAATAAATAGATTAAATAACAAAGTTTTATTACAATTAAATGTGAAATTACGATAAAAATATGCAACATTAGTGGATAATCACACCCACACCTATCTTTTACTCGTCCTCGAGTAAAATAAGAAAACTAAGATTAAGAGTTATTAAGTCACTTTTGTAGGTCAAGCAGCAGCACAGAGCATGTGCATCAAGCCTTTAAACATCTAGGTTTCCCCTATGAGAGGAGTTATAGTGTTCTGAAAGTTTTCAGTCGATTACACCCACAAAATCCAAAAAACAAAAAAAATGTTAGTATTTTTAAAAATTATTTTGTAAGAGAGAAAAATGTTTGAAACACTTTTGCAAAACACATAAGAAATTTATAAGTCATAAGTTTACAAAATTATTTATTCCTAAACTTTGTTTCTATTCAAAGACTTATAATCATTAAACGTAAGAATTCAAATTGTATTGGAGATCATGATTTAAACTGTATTTCTCACATAATCTATTATTTTATCTTAAATCATATGCATCTTTTTTTGTAGTAAATATATGATTCGTGATTCTTCAACTCAAACTCTTATGCCTTATTAATATATTTTCGCGAATTATCTCTTAGTTTTATTAGGCTTTCTATTTCACTCATGTAATGAGCCTTTAGCCGATGATTCCCAAACCTGATGGTTTTAGGGTACCAGTGAGAAAACACCCCTAGAATTTAAGAACTCAAGCAAACATGGTCACAAAACTAAAATTTTATTGGGGATATGAATCACTTTTAGGCGTGAATACTTACACTTTATGAGGCACAACTATTCAGTTTAATCAAATGATTTTTGATATATATATATATATATATATATATATATAATTTCTTTTTTTTAATAAGACATAAGAGTCTTTGTTTTAAATCCTAAGTGTGTAACTGCATGTATAAAGTGCATATTCATAAAGGTAAAAATCAAGACCAAGTTACTATTATAATTTTTCTTTCTACACCTAGAAATCAAACAAATAATCTTAATTCGACCAGGTATTAAGAAATCCTAATTATGATTTCCCTATTTCCCAAGATTATCTTAATTTTCTGCAGAAATAGCTCCAAATATTGATTCACTCTTCAAAAAGTTTTTTTTAAAAGGAAAGAAAAAGTTCTAAAAGTTTGAAAATAGAAATAAGAAAAGAGAAATCTCTAAAAGAAAAAGGAAACATAGGTTTTCTTATTTTTTGTATGGAAAAATAAAATAAAAAATAAAATAAAAACATAAAACCCTTTTCAACACCTATCTCATGCATTGTCCTCAATGTATGAATAAAATGCATATATGCATGAAAAACAGAGAGGAAAGGAATAATATCATCTCAAGGTGGTGGTTCCGGTGGTGTTATAATTGATGTAAGCGTTGCTGCCCAATCCAATAAATGTGGAGTTCACAGAAACTCACCTTTTGCCTCTTTCTCATTAAAAATTTTATAACCTACGAATTGAATGGGATCATTCATGATTCTATCTTGACGTTTATCTTAGTCAAATGTCTAATCTTAGTAAATTATCTCACAGTTATATTATTCTACATCATGGTCCAGCAATAGAATGTGATTCGATGAAATTGTTGATTTGGGCTTACGAGTAAAAGGTACGGGAACCGTTACCGACTCAAGGAGTTGGTTTAAATCAAGTTGAGGTTCGAGAGTCAGATTTAGTTCAAGAATTAGGTCCAAATCAAAGAATTGAGGTTCACATTCATTTTCCATCAATGAAATGTGACTTTGCAAGATCACTGATTCAAGTTCAAGATTTTTAGGTATGGAAATTAATGAAGGCTCGAAAATATAGTTTAAATCGGGTAACGATAAAGAAGTCAACAATGATTCAAAATAGGAACGAAATCACAAAATTAGGGATCGGAGTTACACTCATATTCAAGGTCAATTTCATTGAACTGATAACTTGCCAATTTGTTAAAAGTTTGGTATTGATCAACTTAAAGATGTTGATATAAAAATTGAATCTTGGTTATAACTTCCAAGATACTATGATTCTTGAGCCTTGTCAATATGGTTGGACATATCAAGAATGGTCAATAATCGGTTAAGGAGAGTTTTCTCATTCCTATCATTCATTGTATTTAACGACTGATTTATTTCTACTTCTGCCCTATTGATGCACTTGTTGAAAGCATTTTGAGACTAAATCGTGGCTTCTTTGCTATTTTTCAAGTCAATTGGTTCTTCGTTTTGTTGTGATGGGACTTAAAAAGGGAGTATGAATCTTGGTCTTAGAAGTTGTGAGAAAATTGTGTTGATTTTGGGACTCAATCAAGGCTTCTACACTCTATCAATTTAGATTTTTCTTCAGTGAGTTGATCTTGATAAGGAGGATATGAAGCTAGATGTTGAAAAGATTGTGAAAAGGGTGGTTGATAATATGACCCAGGGAGGTGCATCCCCACTGACTCGATAAAGAGTGGAGATGATTGTTCCAATCTTGGTCATAATTTTGAGAATTGAAATTATATTGAGTCGAATGAAACCAATCTGGTATATTTAGTTGGTTCATATTCATCAATGCCAGGTTGAAGAAATCCGAGTCAGAGGTCAGGGTGAAAAATGAACTCATATTTGCATGGAAAGAACTAGGGTTAAAATCTATTTCACATAAAATAACAAAAACAATTAAAAACACAAACAAACAAACAAAAAGAAAGAAAAATCAAGCCTATATTAGGGTATACCTTAAACCTAGACGTCTCCTAACTGGTTGACTATCCAGAGAGGTTATTGTAGCTATATGATCACAAGTTAATCGGCCAAATAAGAGTAAAACTCAGTGAAAAGTATCCGTGCAGAGCAAATTGACTTAATTATGTCAATCACTGAGTCTTCGAGGATCATGTCTCTTAAACCCTAATCTTAGACACCGACTTGACCAAAGTCAAACTCTAACAATTTCTTAATGAGGTCAATCTCTTATTGAGTCTGAGATATTCCTAGGGCTAATGTCTAGTCAATTTTAAGTTAGGTTTGGGTTAGTGAGTGCAATGGAGATGATTTTTGGGCTAAAGAAGTGTATAACTCCCCCACCTTATCTTGTTTATAAAGTTATGTCCTTCAGTCTTTTTAGTACGATTTGTGCAAATATTAAGTAATAAGATAGAACTTAAAGTGATGTAAATCACACAAGAATATTTCTTATACTAAATACTATGCACACATATCTTACTCCAGCACTCTTCAACATTAATCGAAAATAACGAAATTAGACAAATGGCCTAAAATGTAAAGTCTAACCGTTTTTTAAAATTTCCAACAAAGGAGTTACTGTTGAATTAAAACAGTAAGCAGAATAGACAACAAGAAAAATAGCCACATAATATAGATTTAATTGCAATTATGCAACCCTACAATAAAATGGGTGAGTAGTCCACTCAAAGAGTCGCGTCTGCGCGACAAAAGCCGCGTTTGTGCGGCTTGCTTTAATGGTTCATGTCCTCTGCTTTCTAGAGCAGAGGAACAGGGATACAAGGGTTACTCTGCAGCTACAAATTTCTTGAAATATTTCCCCGCACACAGAAACAGAGAAACAAAACTGTTAATTTAAAAAAAAAATACCATTTTCTCCCCGGCAAGGGCGCCAAAATTTGATTGGGATAAACAAAGCACAGAAAATGTGAGTTTTGAAATAAGTGTTCAAGATTGTTGCTCTAGTTCCTCCATTCTATTGTTATAGCAAGTGGCTATGCGGGTCATGATCCACAAAAGGAGGTGCAATGTAAGTGTTTTGATACTTTTGGTAAAACAAGTTATCTTCTCTGTTTCAAAAAACAAGTTATCTTCTCTGTTTCAAAACAAAAACAAAAAGGAAAAAGATGATGCGATTTTTATATATGGAAAAAGAAAATGAAAGGAAGTTTAAAGAGAAAGAAAGTTAGGGTTTTGAAAAATGGTAGAAAACACAAGGGAAGAAATCAGTTTTGTAAAAGAAGAAAAGATCTAGGCTTACTAATCTGCATGATACCACTATGTACTTAATCTTAAAGATTTGTGTCTCAACTTGGATTATCGACAAGTGTCCAAGTAAAACAAATAAGATAGTGAAGAATGTAACTTCCATTAATACTGTTTTTAAATTGAATATTAAACTATCAAGAAAAACAAGTATGGATGAAAAACAAATTTTAAATATCAGTTTTAGTAACAAGCAAAGTTCAACACCAATCCTCATATGCCTTCAAGAACACCCACATGATTGCAAGGCTCGAATTCAGGCATACAAATGAGTAACTGCGTCATAAAATCGATCAAAAGTAGAGTAGTAGGTCTTAGAAAATTGTGAGCCGTTAAAAGAAACTAGCTCCATAAAAACCAAATGAAGAAATAAATATAATAGACATACTGAAATGAGAAGAAGATCAGTAAAGTGAAAATCTTTTCTTGATTGTCACCTTCAATTTATAGATTACAACACTCTTCTTCATTCTCTCTTTCTGGATCTAACTAGTACAAATAAGTAAAATAAAGAAGAAATAAAGAAATTACATTTGTAAACAACCAACTAACAAGAAAATTCTAACCTAAGTCCTTGAATGAAACCCTAGCCTAAGATCCCCTCCCTCTGCTCTGCTCTGGCGCTGCATTATAGGAGGGGAGAAGTGGGAAAACGTGTGGGAGATGTGGATCGAATCGCTGGTCCAAAATGCCGCATTTTCGTGGCTAAGATCTAGCTGTTGCGTCAGATCTTTGAGCGTGAGCATCCCTTTTATTTATCCCTTGACCTCTGTGTAAGTTCACCTAGAGGGGGGTTGAATAGGTGATGGCTAATCTAAAGGTCAGTTAATGCCTAATAATGCGGAAGCTAAAACTAATTATGACCTAATTAGATCTTTTACACTAAACACCACGTATAACTAAAGAGTATTGCCGAATTCCACGTGAAGGGCTCTGGCAAACTCCTCTAGATTCCCTTGAATGGGTTGAGGTGCCGCGTTGGCTCTCTTGGTTGAATACAAGTGTTAGCAACAATCCCACGCAAGTATATCAATTATGCACAAATGATATTAAGCATATAAAGATGGACAATAAAAGTATACAAGATATAAAGGAGATAGAGAGAGAGAGAGAGCAATCGCAAACACAAAAGGGTTTGTTTCGAGGTTCGAGCACACTTGCTCTACATCCCCGCCTTCGACACACGAAGGATTTCCACTATGCACGATCCCAATGGATCTCTCCTGGTGCCCGCAACACCTACAATCCCTCGGACTCCCTAGTCCCGTACACACGCAAGCTTCACAAGCTCGCCGAGGCCGCACCTCAAACCAAAGAGTTCACAACCGAACTCCAAACCACCACGAGCACACTTGCCCGTCTCCTCAAAGTACAAGAATGAAATCTTGGTGATCCAACACTTTGATCACCAATGAAAGCTCTACTACAACACTCCTATAAGATGAATAGACAATGGTTGCTTAAGTGTTTGTGTGAGAAAAGCAAGGATTGAAAGCTATGGTGTGAAACTCAAGAAATCTCTTTTAACACACTCTAAATAAAACTCCCTTTAGATTGGAAGTATTAGCTCTCTATTTTGTGGAGAAAAACTCTTCTGAAAGAATAGGAAAAACTGGCTCTAAGGTCTCCCAAAATCTTAGCTCAAATAATAACCAAACCCCCAAATTTATAGGCCAGAAAATATAGCCGTTGGGGTTCTGTCAGAGCTGCCGGTCGAACCCGTGCGGTCGACCGCCAACGGTCAGAAATCCGACCGTTGAGCCACGGTCGACCGCCTGGTTCGACCGACCCACTGGAGCTGAGAGTCTAACTCTCTGTCGGTCGACCCGTCCGGTCGGGCCGCCGAACTTTCCAGAGAGCTCTGCTCTCTGGAGCGGTCGACCCGTACGGTCGGCCGTCCTCCAGTGCACAAAGGCGTGCACATCCGTGCACGTGCGACCCGTGCACCGGTGGCGGTCGGCCGACTCCAGAATTAGTCGACTTATAAAGGCTACTAGTCGACTTATCCGAAGCCTGAAACATTTTTCTGGGATTAAGAAGTTAGTCTTTTTGGCTCATATAAAATCCCATAAAATACTTAAAAATCTACAAAAATAGTTTTACCAATTACTTTGATATACAAACATGCTTGCACAAATCAAGGCATGTTATATAGATTGGACTATTTTTGGTACTTGGAAATATTTGGCTCATGATAAAACTATTTTTTTCAAAACAATATTTTCCAAACATGTTTTCCAAATCTTCATCAAATACAAAAACAAGATATATTTAAAGCATAGTGTGTATGGATATGATCCATTACACAATCAAGATGAAATATCTATGTTTTTGACATTAAGCTCTAAATAAGGTTTTGGTTGAAACATATAACTTTGAATACCAAAAACCAAAACTATGTTTTTCCAAAATGAAAGTCTTTTCTAAATCTGAAAATTCTTTTATGAAAAAGACAACAAATTCAAGAGTGTGTGTGTGATATCTACTTGAGCAATCCACCAACTATTCTATCCTTTACATTTTACTCTAAAACAAAAACAAAATCTTATACCTAGACACAAGTCTTCATCTTCTTGAAGTCTTCACTTGAAGGCTTCTCATCTTCTTGACTTGGTCCAAGCTTGATCCAAAAGCTCCTTGGATCACACCGTGCTAGCTCCAAATCTTGACATTTTATCCTTTGTTAAGCTATGCACCTACTAAGATCTTGATAATGAATCTGTCACTAATTAAACACAAGATCATTAGTAATATAAATACATGAGTTAATCATCATCAAAACTAGAGTGATGGGCCTTTGGGCCAACAATCTCCCCCTTTTTGATGATGACAAAACTCATGAAGTTATATATGCATGGATTAAAGTAAAGCTTCAAAGAAGCTCCCCCTTAACTCATGCATCACAAGAAATAATAGATATGGCAATGAGGCACATGTATATGTATGCAAGTATGGAGATAAACATGCAACAAGCATAAATCAAAATCTTTTTCTCCTATTTGCAATACAAAAATATATATGCATAACTAACAGGAAGATAAATACCAAATACTTCTCCCCCTTAAGCATGAAAACATGCATACCAAATACTTCTCCCCTTTTTGTCACTCATCAACAAAGGGTTCAAAGTAAAATTAAATCAAACAAATTTTCTCCCCCTTGTTGTCAAAAGCAAGAGATCAAGAAGGGGTAATACAAATCAATCATAAAGATTTATATGCGATATACATTCATGAAGAGGAAGACGCTAAGTTAGCTTCCCTACACATATGCATTACATGAAGAAGGGATGACAAGCCTAACTCACAAACACATATTATGTAATGCATAAAAGGAGATATGAAGCTCCCCCTACACACGTATATCATATAAAGAAGAGTTGTCAAGCTCCTCAATTTATAATATACTCAACATGAATCCATATGTAAAGAGATATGTAAGCTCTCCTTGCTATAGAAAATACAAATCAAAATTTTGAATATTTCTTTATCAAAACAAATTTTTTTGAATTCTTTTGATAAAACAAATTTTGAAATATCTTAGTAAACCAAATTTAATATAGATATCATATAACAAATTTTAAAGGTATCAGAGCTCTTGTAAAACAATCAATTTTTTAAGATACCAAATGTAAATAATCATTATTGTAAAAACATGTTGATACCAATTGAAAAGATCCAATGATACCAATTGAAAATAACAATGTAAATCATATATATAACTCAAAACCTCCATCCCTTGATATGCACAAGGTAAAAGATTTGTCAATTAAGCTTACAAGGCATACACGCCCATCCATCCGCCCATAGAAGGTAGGAGTTTTCAAAAATAGGTTTGAAAATATTTTAGCATTGAAAATCACTACAAAAAAAGAAGAATAATTAACTAGTTAAAAATAATTTTTGAAAAACTAGTTAAAGATCCTTCAAAATACAATGAATCATATGTTTTTCATGAAACAAAACTAAATACACACAATTTACACTCATAGTCTATAAAGCACAAAAATATGTCCATGAAACTAAGTCATGACAAAATAAATAAAGTGTGAGTGGTCAAAAGTCATGTAAATAGCATTTTCATGAAAATAGACATTGAGGCTCAAAATGATCAAGAATCCTATTTTATCAAACAAATCATGAAAAATAATTTTTCATAAAAAACTAATCTTCATGGTATATGTATGATTTATCCAAAACTAACAATACACATACATATCCCAAACATAAAAGAGTTTATTAAATAATTTGCATGAAGGCAAGAGACTCACGGGTATACATGTATATTTATTAGATTTGAATAAAATGCATATACATGAAGTAAAATAAAAAAATTTGGCAAAAAACATGTATAAAAGAGAATCATCAAAACTAGTCTATACATGTGCATATAGTGGGTACAAATGAGCATGAAGTGCAAATATATATAAAAAAATGTAGCTCACTATTTGTACATGTATATACAAGTTTTGATAAAAACTACATCTAAGCATGTTATTACCTCATGAAGCACATAAAAACACAAAATATGAACATGCTATGAATATGATATATGTAAAAGGCATGTACATAAAAAGTAAGAGTTTAGAGACTGTTACCAACTCCAAAGCTCCAACCATGGTGGTTGTCCCCCCAAAACCTCCTTGATAGCGGTGCTCCAAATGTGTGTCCATCAAGTCCATTTGCATCCACTATCAAGACACCAAATCTCTCACGTCTTGAGAGATCCCTCACCTACATCAAAAACATGGGGTGGGGGTTTTGGTACCCATATTTTCTTGGGTCCTTTGGGGTTAGTCTTGTAAGGAACCCAAAAATTTTATTAGCAAAATTAAAATGATGCAACTTGTCTAACAAAATTTTGCTAAATGGCCTTTGCGGCCACAATGTGTACAAACGTACACCTTAGTATGTTATGTGAATGTGTATAATTGTGATGCAACATAAGCACAATGCATGATTATGATGTGCATGAACATGCGGAGCTTTTTTTTTTAAACATAGACTCCAACTTAGAATGATTGAATGCACAAGAGTTCAAGGTTGAACTCAAATTATTCATCTTATTTTTCAAATATTTAATCTCATTAGTGGTGGCATGTAAAACATGATGAGATAAAGAATCATTTTCTTTTTCTTTTGAGAAACAAAATCTTTTTCTTTTCAACAATTTTTCTTTTTAATTAGAGTTTTCTTGAAAAACAATTTCCTTTTGTTTTTCACCAAAGCAATTTTATTTTCAAACTAGTGTTTCCTTCACAAAGATCATTTAATTTAGACATAAGGGAAACATTCTCATTTTTCAAATCTTTATTCTCCTTTTCTAAGCATGCAACATTATTCCTAAATGAATCATGTTCTATATGCGCATGCAAACAATGTTCTTTTTCAAATTTTTATTTTCTTTCTTTATCATGTCATATTTTTTCAAGCAATAGATGACAAAAAGTAGATAACTCATCATATGACATGTCCTCATCATCGGATTCGGTGTTTACCTCAAGGGGTTATATCCCCTTGGACCATATAGCACGCGTTGGAGGTGTTGCTTCCAACGTCCGAATCGCTCCCCGCATAGTATAGATCCTTTTCGCCAAGGGAGGTGAGGGTGTTCCATACTACAAAAGCCAAATCAATATTAGCAACTCTAGATAATAAACATCATCTAGGGTAGACTTTAAAGCATTAAGGACTTTTGCATTAGCCTCAAAATTCTTACCATCTAAAGAATATGCATTATTAGTAGTGGCAAGATATACATGAAAACCTAAGGCTTTGAGGTACAAAGACATCTTAACCTTCCAAATTTGGATGTTAAGAATGTCAAAGGTGGGTGGTGACATGAAGTCCATGGTGTGTGTACAAAATCTTGTGATTAGCCTAAAAAGGAGGATCTTTAACTCTAGGTTGTTAGACCCAATATCAAGAACACTTGGCTCTGATACCAATTGTAAGTTCACCTAGAGGGGGGGTGAATAGGTGATGGCTAATCTAAAGGTCACTCAATGCCTAATAATGCGGAAGCTAAAACTAATTATGACCTAATTAGATCTTTTACACTAAACACTACGTATAACCAAAGAGTGTTGCCGACTCCCCGTGAAGGGCTCTGGACAAACTCCTCTAGATTCCCCTTGAATGGGTTGAGGTGCCGCGTTGGCTCTCTTGGTTGAATACAAGTGTTAGCAACAATCCCACGCAAGTATATCAATTATGCACAAATGAATATATCAAGCATATAAAGATGGACAATAAAAGTATGCAAGATATAAAGGAGATAGAGAGAGAGAGTGAGCAATCGCAAACACAAAAGTTTTGTTTCGAGGTTCGAGCACACTTGCTCTACATCCCCGCCTTCGACACACGAAGGATTTCCACTATGCACGATCCCAATGGATCTCTCCTTGGTGCCGCAACACCTACAATCCCTCGGACTCCCTAGTCCCGTACACACGCAAGCTTCACAAGCTCGCCGAGGCCGCACCTCAAACCAAAGAGTTCACAACCGAACTCCAAACCACCACGAGCACACTTGCCCGTCTCCTCAAAGTACAAGAATGAAATCTTGGTGATCCAACACTTTGATCACCAATGAAAGCTCTCACTACAACACTCCTATAAGATGAATAGACAATGGTTGCTCAAGTGTTTGTGTGAGAAAAGCAAGGATTGAAAGCTATGGTGAAAACTCAAGAAATCTCTTTTAAACACACTCTAAATAAAACTCCTTTAGATTGGAAGTATTAGCTCTCTATTTTGTGGAGAAAAACTCTTCTGAAAGAATAGAAAAAACTGGCTCTAAGGGTCTCCCAAAATCTTAGCTCAAAACAATGACCAAACCCCCAAATTTATAGGCCAGAAAAATATAGTCGTTGGGGTCTGTCAGAGCTACCGGTCGACCCGTGCGGTCGACCGCCAACGGTCAGAAATCCGACCGTTGGAGCCACGGTCGACCGGCTGGGTCGACCGACCCACTGGAGCTGAGAGTCTAACTCTCTGTCGGTCGACCCGTACGGTCGGCCGAACTTTCCAGAGAGCTCTGCTCTCTGGAGCGGTCGACCCGTACGGTCGGCCGTCCTCCAGTGCACAAAGGCGTGCACATCCGTGCACGTCGGTCGACCGGTCCGGTTGGCCGACTCCAGGATTAGTCGACTTATAAAGGCTACTAGTCGACTTATCCGAAGCCTGAAACATTTTTCTGGGATTAAGAAGTTAGTCTTTTTGGCTCATATAAAATCCCATAAAATACTTAAAAATTTACAAAAATAGTTTTACCAATATACTTTGATATACAAACATGCTTGCACAAAATCAAGGCATGTTATAGAAGATTGGACTATTTTTGTAACTTGGAAATATTTGGCTCATGATAAAAACTGTTTTTCCAAAACAATATTTTTCCAAAACATGTTTTTCCAAATCTTCATCAAATACAAAAACAAGATATACTTTTAAAGCATAGTGTGTATGGATATGATCCATTACACAATCAAGATGAAATATCTATGTTTTTGACATTAAGCTCTAAATAAGGTTTTGGTTGAAACATATAACTTTGAATACCAAAAATCAAAACTATGTTTTTCCCAAAATGAAAGTCTTTTCTAAATCTGAAAATTCTTTTATGAAAAGACAACAAATTCAAGAGTGTGTGTGTGATATCTACTTGAGCAATCCACCAACTATTCTATCCTTTACATTTTACTCTAAAACAAAACAAAATCTTATACCTAGACACAAGTCTTCATCTTCTTGAAGTCTTCACTTGAAGGCTTCTCATCTTCTTGACTTGGTCCAAGCTTGATCCAAAAGCTCCTTGGATCACACCGTGCTAGCTCCAAATCTTGACATTTTATCCTTTGTTGAGCTATGCACCTACTAAGATCTTGATAATGAATCTGTCACTAATTAAAACACAAGATAATTAGTAATATAACTACATGAGTTAATCATCATCAAAACTAGAGTGATGGGCCTTTGGGCCAACACTCTGATAATATACTCTCTAGATTTCTGGATTTGACAATATCTCATTCAATTCTTGAGCTAAGAAAATAAATCTATAAAAATCCGAATAAATTGGGATTTTCAGCTTTTCTTCTTCTCCATTAATTAGTCTTGCACACCATTAGACAATAAATAGATTAAGTAGCAGTGTTTTATTATAATTAAAAATATGAAAATACAATAAATTTGCAACATTTGTAGATAATCACTTGGGCTTAGCCGAAACCCGAATGATGCTTAAATCAGACTCGCAGTTGATGGCAGTAATTGATAGACAAAGTCTGGGATTTTACAGAGTGTACCTTTTACTATTAGTCCAAGGAGTATTTATAGATGTATATTGGAGGATTTATTGGCATTTTACTCATATTCTAGTCATATTGAGAGTATTGTAAAGTCAGTTAAGTCTTCTTGGGGCCTTAAGTAAGTGATCGGATTGGGCTGAGCCCAAATAGGAATTTATTCCAATTTGCAACGATAATTTTAGGGGCATGGGCCTTCGTAGCTCTCAAATGGTAATATTCGGTG
Source organism: Agave tequilana (assembly GCA_038442645.1). Lineage (NCBI taxonomy): Eukaryota > Viridiplantae > Streptophyta > Magnoliopsida > Asparagales > Asparagaceae > Agave > Agave tequilana. The sequence goes on from JAVJIF010014749.1 coordinate 86,673, forward strand.
GGCGGGGGCCTAGTTCAGCCCATGCCTAAACAATATCTGTTAGCGATGTATTCTATCTTGATGGGTTTCAAAAGTTGGCAATTGTCCATTAGGAATGTTTTGTTTTCTATGCATGTTGTAAACACAAACATATCATACATATACAAATTTTTGTATGCATTTGTACATGCATATATGTACCTATAGAAGTATATGTATGCAGCCAGTAAGACCTAGGTCACTAGTAAAAAAGTGGAATTGGGTTGTGGGGAGTCACAGATTCAAATTCTGCTACAATTTGATGTTTACAAAAAGTATATGTATGTATATTTTTTTTGTTTCTTCAATCAACATTATTTTTATAAACTCTCCTAATATCTATGATCAATTTAAATATACTTTTAGTTTACTTATATAGAACATATGTTTTAAGTTTTTCTTTCATGAAATTTTATCTAAATATAGCACGTATTCTTTGGAGTAATATATAATTGTATTTATCGAGTTTTCCTGAAGCCAAACTAAACTGAGCTTAATTCACAGACGCCCCAGCATTTTCCAACTGTATTTTCCATATGGGCCGTATTTCTCAGATTTTTTCTGCCTATTTTATTGTTCTGGACTTGTGGATGTAAGATGGGCTCAAGATATTTTGAGATTGCAGTCTGTTGGGAAGTGAAAGGCTCAATAATCATGTTGGGGCAATTTTCAAGCCTTTTCTTTTATAATTTTTTTTGAGAGAATTATTTCTTCTATATAAAGTTTTTTTCTCTCTTCCTAGGTGAACATCGAAATGTTGATTATATTGGGGAGACAGACTTGTGTCCTTCCAAAAGATTTGAGGCTGAATCCTTCCCATTTAAATACCAACATCCAACATTCGAATGCAAGATCCACTCCTTTGAGATTACATCCAACATTCGAATGCAAGATCCACTCCTTTGAGATTGATCTATATTATTTCAAGTATATATATAAACAAAAAATCAAGTGTTTTAAATACTTTTTGCCCATGCATCAAGTAGGAAAAAAAATGAACAGTCTAAATAGTGAGTTGGTTAGTTTAATAGTGTAGAAAATTTGAAACCTAACAAAATTGGTTTGTAGGAGTTTTTAAATGTTTAGATCATAATTAAATGGCCAAATCGAGAATTTGTATGTCTAAAAATATAAATTTAATCAACTCACTACTTTCGGCCGTCCATTTTGCACCGCTTGATGGATGAGCAAAAAGTGTTCAAAACAGTTCATTTTTATTTTATAGATACTTAAAATAATATAGATCAACTTCAACAGAGTGGATCTTGTATTCGAATGTCGGAGAGAGTTGTATTTGAGTTGGAAGGATTCAGGCTCAAATCATTTTGAAAGGACAAAAATCTCTCTTATAGTGGGCAATAAAAGACTACCAATGTCACAAACTTATTCTAAAAGCGGGAAAAGATATAAATAGAAAAAAAATGCAAATGTTAGTTAGGGCATCACTCAGCTTGGAAACAAACTGTTAGCTATGCATCAAATGGCCATAGTTTGGGCCATTGGTTGGCTCGTAATGAGCACTACTTTAAAGATATCCGCATGTCTTCCAGCGTGATTCTTTCTCATATATTCTTTCTTGTGTCTTATGGGTGTTGGTTCAAAGGCCCTTCACCCTAGTTTTAATGATGATTACCTCATGAAGTTAATTGTACTAATATTTTTTGTTTGTTTAAGTTACATTTTATAAGAACTATTATGTTTATGTTTAGCTTCTCCAAAAGACTCACAAGTTTTGAAGCTAACATCAGAGTGATCCAAGAACTCAAGCATCAAGAACACATCTAGTACTCACAGATGAAGTCAAGCTCAAGAGATCAAGAGAGTGTTGTAAGTGTTTGGTCAGGAAAAACGCCTTGATCGATGTAAGATTTCTTTGAGTGGCTGAAAGGTTACAAAGAAACGATCCCGATTACAAAAGTGGGGAGAAGATGTAGCCTTCCCTTTGTTTAAGACTAGGTTCTTTGGGTGGCGATGGAGAGTGATTTTTATTCTCGGTTGACCGGTCGACTGTCTAGCTACTCTTCTAGATGCTCTTAAGACTAATCAGAGAGGAACTCTGTTTTTAACACACTTGTGTTTAGAGTTCATTGATTACTCCTATTCTCTAAAAATCCTCTCTGCTCCAGAAAAAGCCTCTCTCCCCCTTCTTATAGCTACTCAGGCTATTTATAGGGAGTTATAGGGGTATTATCGTCTCCTAAAATTCCTCCATAATGGGGATTAACTCACCAATTATGTGGGTAATTAATTGACCCAATAATGGAGTCTGTTACAACAGAAACGCGGGTCTCGCGCTAGACGCGAACGTCGCGTTGCTTGTTGTAAACACAGACATCTTAGAATACGGAGTTACTCAGACTCACATTTGAAATGAGACGCAGGGTTTCTCAGACCCGCGTCTAAAGTGGAGTGCCAAGTTGCTCAGACCTGCGCTTGACATGGAACGCGGAGTTACTCAGACTCGCGTTGGATGGGACGCGGAGTTACTCAGACTCACGTTGAATGTGGGTTTTACTCAGACCCGCGTCTGAAGTCTCCATGCTTCTTTGGACACGAGGTCCGCATTTCAGTTTGAAACATGACCTTCGTGTTGAAATGAGGTTCACATCTGATGACTTGTCCTTGGTGATTTTTGGATAGCCTACAGAAGCCCTCCAAAATTTTCGACACTCCGCGGCTGACTGGGACGGTTTTGAAATACTTTGGACTTCAGTTGAATTTGGGCTTCCCATAATTAGACTGGTAATTTTTTTGAGATGCCCTGAGTTGACCCTGTCTAGATTGTGGTCTTCGTGAGTATACTGTTGAACTGCTTGAAGCCTCTTGAGAAGATCATCACAAGTGTCTTAGAAACTCAGTCTAGCACTTGCAATGAGTTCTGGTTTGTTCGTCGGTGTACTATTGAACTGGTGGAGTTGTCGATTGCTTTTGCCAGTGTACTGTTGAACTGATTGCAGAAGTAGGAAAGTGAGAGAACGTAGCCCTTATAGACGTGGTTGTCACACTGATCAAGTTGAGACGCGAACTTTAGTGGAGTTGAGACGCGACTCTCAATTGTTGTAGAGACGCGGTTCTCAATTGTTGTGGAGACACAATTCTTAGTTGCTGTAGAGACGCGACTCTTGATTTGAGATGGGCTCTTGATTGTCGTAGAAACGCGGTACTCGAACCGTGAAGATCCCGTTAGATACTTCGAGGCGTGAATGCAGGCGTCGCTTGGGACGCGTGTCTGGCTCGGGACCCAAAGGTTGTTGAGAATTTTCGGGCGCGAATGTCCCTTAAACTCGAATAATGTATTAGACACTGTCTTGCTAGACTGGATTTGAGATTCTCACCGTGAATTAAGGCCATTAAGGGGCTTTTAAGAATGACTTTGAGTTTTACGCCAGTAATTAAGGCTATTGGAGAGCCTATAAAGGGGCTAAGAGTCTCTTAACAGTCATTCATTTTGACTGTCCTCCCCCTCGAGCTATATCTTGAAGAACTTTCAGATTTCTAGGGTCTTTAGAAGAACCCAAAGTTTTAATGCTTTTCGCAATCTCTTCAAGGATTATAACTGTCAAGTGATCCCAAAGTCGAAAAATATCATTTCATCCTCTGGCATTCTTGTTGCCGCACCCTGATGGATGGCACTTTTCTTCAAAGATCTTTTCTTCAAGTAAAAAATGGCTTTCACCATTGTCGCACATGGCGAGACCTGTCTTCTTGAAGCCTTGCTATTGCTGATTATGAAGAGATACTGTCTTTTAACTTTTTCTAAAATTTCTCGCCGTTGTTGAATCATGAAGAGACGATGTCTATTAACTTCTTTCTGAAGTTTTCCAAAGCTTCTTTTGAAGTTAGACAGTCGATTTAAGATTCATGAGTCCATGATTGATTTGCAAACACGACTCTTGCGTTAATGGGTAGAACGCAGATTTGGTGATTTCTGAGTCTCGATCTCTTTTTGATACAATTTTCACGTTTTGAGATCTTAGATGCGAGCGTAGCGAGCTTTACGTCCTGAGATCTTAAACTGGGTCTCGTTTATAAGTTTCATGTTTGAGCTTCTAAACTTAGAAAATTTTCTAAGTCTGGAGTTCAAACGCGAGCTTCATAAGAGTCTCGCGTTTCAACCATTGGACGCGGTCTCATGTTGAGCCTTGCACCCAATATCTTGACATATTTTCTATCTTTGCAAAATTAACCCCTGGGTTTTCTCTTTTTTTTGCAGTCCTCGGCTATATTGACGGTGCTGACTCCACTGTCTCCTTCAGCCTGTGGAAGGCAGTTGCATTCACTGAAGCCAACAAGAGACAACAATTTCGTTTGACCGACAACCATTCAGGAAGTCAGAGCTTCTCTTCGGAAATGGCATCAAAGAGGGAGGGGGGATCAGTATGATCTCAAATCCTCCCTTCACCAATCTTGTTCAAGGAAGCGACCGCAATGAGCATGATGCATTTAAAGGTCACAAGAAAGGGGACATCACCAGTAAGGTCTCAGATCCTCCCTTCACCAATCTTGTTTAAAGAGGTGACAGCGACCAAAATTCATACTCATTGGATGACTTTTCTGGTGTAAGATCTTCCATTAAGCAAGGATTACGACTTTGTAAGGGAGGAGGACTTTCACGCCAGTTGGTCGGGTGAAATCAAAATATTTTACTGCATCTCGACCTCGAGGAATACCATTATTCTCAAGAGGAGAGGAAGCGGACCTACTATTCCTGGTTACAGTCGAAAAGGCATGCTTAAGGGATCTTCACGTTTCAAGGAGCAAATACAATCTCTTATTGAGCAATAATGACTCTTTGTACTTCTTTTATAAATTTCTATCTTATTAAATAAGAGAGTATTGTATCACTTTTAAATTTCGATATAAATAAAAGTGCTAATTTTGCCATCTTCATTGTCTTGACTTTCCTTTTGTGTTTTGAAAATCAGACAAATGAAGGTGATTGCCTTTGATTGCTAGAAATGACGATTAACATAGCAACTTAAATATTTGAAACTCCATCAAGGAATTTGAAATGGTTACTGTCAGAGGTGTGATGTTAACTTTACAGGAGTTGAATTCGTGATTTGAACGAATTTTGTAGACTTACTATCTAATTGATGAGAATAACAAGTGGAGTTAAATCCATTGGGGATTTATGGAAATTTTTACCGCCAGAGGTGTAATGTTAACATGACGGGTTAGGATTTGCAATTGGAAACAAATTGAATTATCATAGGTGTGACATTAATTTGATATGAAAGTGAATGCTAGAGGTGTGATATTAACTTAGCATTGACATTTCGGCTTCGATGAGAAAGCTCTAGGAAGAATCATTATCATAGGTTTAGTATTTAACTTAACAATGAAATGGATGCTAGAGGTGTGACATTTAACTTAGCATCGAATGTCTCATTTTTGGTGGGAAATCGAGAGAAGCACTGTTATAGGTGTAGTGTTAACTTAACAAGGATTTATATTGTGATATGAGCAATTTGGTTAGAGGTGTAGTGTTAACTTGACCGAGAGTTTGATATTGCGATTTGAGTAATTTGGTAGACTTGCTATTCTATTGAAGAGAATTGACAAATTGACATTTTGGTCAGAGGTGTAGTGTTAATTTGACCGAGAGATTTTGCGATTTGAACAATTTAGTAGACTTGCCATTCTATTGAAGAGAATTGATAGGTTAAAATTTTGTCTGCTGGGGATACTAAAGGAAATCACTATTAGAGGTATAATGTTAACTTAATAGTGGGGTATGCCAGAGGTATAATATTAACTTGGCATGTTTGATTTGTAATTATTGCTAGAGAAATAATTACAACTTCTTTTGAGGTCTTACCATTCCATGGACGGGAATTGGTAAGGGATTTTGGAGGGGAAAGTTGGAACAGGTCCCTCAGGATTTTGTAAATCATCCGCTATCAACAGATTTGATATACCTTTATCAATTACCGTTTGAGTTGGGCTAGCCATGCTATTTTTCTCAGTATGATGAGTTATCGAGGATTTTTTTGTTAGACTTAAAAGCCAACTACTTCCTCTATCCTTTGGCCATCGGAGGCATCAGATGTAACGTTGATGTACAAGAGAAGAGCGACAAGGCTAAAATCAAAATTTCACACTATGTCTTTTCGATATTAACATCATGCATTATGATATCAACAATGTTCGGTCGGCTCAGCGTCGATCAACCGTGATATGATCCGTTGAAGTAAGAAGCTTCTTCTTTGGCGCTCTTCCAAACATCTTGGATCTGGAAGCTTTAATCAGAGGTGTAGTGTTAAACCTGATCATGAGAAGAGTGACAAGGCTAAAATCAAAATTTCGCACTTTGTCTCTTCAATATTAACATCATGTATGGTGATGCTAACAATGTTCGATCGGCTTGGCGTCGATCGACGTCCGTGATGTGATCCATTGAAGGAAGAAGCTCTTCTTTGACACTCTTCCAAACATCTTGGATCTGAAAGCTTTGATCAGATGTGTAGGGTTAACCTGACCATGAGAAGGGTGACAAGGCTAAAACTAAAGTTTCACACTTTTGTCTCTTCAATATGAACATCATGCATGGTGATGTCAACAATATTCGATCGGTTCGGTGTCGATCGACCGTGATGTGATCTGTTAAGAGAAGAAGCTCTTCTTTAGTTCTCTTCCAAATATTTTTTGGATTTGAAAATTTTGATCAGAGGTGTAATGTTAACCTAATCATGAGAAGAGTCTTGTTAAGGATAGTACTTCTCTCAAGAATCTACCATTAATCGGCATCATAAGCGTATCGCCGTCGGGAGTTATGAGGCGGTATGCTCCATTTGAGTAGACTAACTCTACTATAAATGGTCCTTCCCATTTGGTTTGAATTTTTCTTTTGTCTTATTTGTCATGACCATGAGTCTTCTGACTGCTATGATAAGGTCAGCTTTCTTGAAAATCTGTTCTCTAACTTTCTTATTGAAGGCTTTGAAAATTTCAAGCTTGATTTGTTGTTGGGCTTGTAGACGCTGGTCGTCCAAAGCTTCCAACTCTTGGAGGCACAGTCGGTGCTTCTCCTTATTTGCCATCCTAGTTGTCAATGTAACCCATGAAGATAGGATCTAGATCTCTAGTGAGAGTACAACTTCACATCCGTACACCAAGGAAAAACGGCGTGCCTTTCGTTAGGGTTCTCACCGTTGTGCGGTAGCCCCATAAGCATTCACCTAGTTTGTCGTCCCTGTCACGTTGACTCTTCGAGACGAATTTCTTGAGAAGCTTCCTAGTAGTCTTGTTGAAGGCTTCTGTAAGGCCATTGGCAGCTGGATAATATGTCGTTGATGACACTTTGGATTCTGAATTGTTACAGAACCTTTGCAATGGTTGATTGACAAATTGGGGCCCGTTATAATGAATGATTCGTCGGACACACCAGAACGTAGAGCATGTGATGCTTGATGAACATGATCACGTTGATGTGCTTTACTTCTTTCAAGTGAACACTTCCACCCATTTAGAAAAGTAATCCGTTATGGCCAAAATGAAGCGATGTCCTTTGGATGTTGGAGGACATATTGGTCCAATAAAATCCATTCTCATATCTCAAATGGCCATGAGGAGGATGTTGGATGAAGATGACTCAGTGCTTGATGGACAAAGTCACCATGGATCTGACATGCATACCATCGCTTAGCAAAAGCGATGGCATCAGGAATCATCTTCAGCCAATAACAGCCAAGTCTTCTGAGCCAGTCTCTGACCTTGGGTCCAGGTTGGTGAGCTCCGCACATACCATCTTGGGCTTCTTTGAGTGCTTCCTGTGCTTCTTTGTGTGAAGACATCGAGTTAGATTTCATCATACGATTAGCGATATAATGTCTGTATGATCGCATTGTAATAGAATCGAGGAGTTTTCCTTCTAATGACAGCTGACTCTTTAGGGTTGTCAGGCAATATGCCTATAAGACGAAGTCGATGTAAGAGAATCGTCAATCCCCACGCTTGAGACTATTGAAACTTATTTTGATGATAACAAATATAATTTGTACTATTTTTATGTATTTTTTAGATATTTGTTAAAAGCCTTGATCACACACAAAATAGTCCTATTAGTAGACTTGATCCTTCCTATTAGTAGACTTGACCCTTCCCATTAGTCGACTTGATCCTTTTTATAGTCGACTAATACAATGTCTTGTCGACTTATCAAAGTCCTATAGTCGATTAAGTCCTGTTCAGAAAAGATATCAACTTTCTGTTTCTTGACTGTTAGCAGCATTAGTCGACTTATCACATTACTAGTCGACTAATACATGTTGTAGTCGACTTATAATTTCTGCTGGTCGACTAATAGTAGTTTCCAGAGACTTACATATCTGTATCATATATTTAACTAATCCCTTCTGCTAGTCGACTAACCTAGTCAAAAATGCCTATACTAGTCGACTTACTCTCTCTTCTAGTCGACTTATAACAGTTTCTGACTGTTCAACAGTTATTGATTTTCTGGTGTTTATCCAACGTTTTAATATTCAAATTCAAGTTGATAACTGTCCTAACTGACCATAGATTTCAGCTATAAATAGGGATATTATACTAGGCTAAATACACCAATTAAATCATTAGTTTTTCTGTCCAAACTCTATTGAAAAATTCTATTTTCAGAAAACTAGTTCCACTTTCATTTCTTCACACAATTTCAATCCTTAGTGAAGAATTATGAGAGTCCACCTATAAGAGTCCTTGTTCACGATCACATATAGTCTCAAGGCTTATAGGATTGATTGTGATCACTCAAAGAGAATATTGTACAAGAGCGTCTTCTTGGTGTAGAAGAGAAGTTGTACAAGGTGTTGTTGTCTTCTTGGTGTAAGAAGAGTTGTACGGATTTGGTAAAGGTTGTTGTCAAATGGTGTACAGGGTGTTGGTTTTGGGTGTACAAAATTAAGAATAAGGAAATCTCAAGCGGGTTGCTTGGGGACTGGATGTAGGTCAAGAGGACCGAACCAGGATAAAATCTCTTGTGCTTGCGTTTGCATTATTCTGAGATTTATTTCCTTTTTTTGCAAGTTATTATATTTAACCCTAATTATCTTTGTTCTAGTGTTATGTTGACATAATATTTTAGATCCTACATTTGGTATCAGAGTAAGGCTTGCCTACATATAACTTTCAAGGATGTCAACAGAGTTTCCTTCATCACAATTCAGGGAAGGACATTCTATATAATGTCTACCATTATTTGATGACTCCAACTACAACTACTGGAAGTGTAGAATGAAGATCTACTTGCAATCACTCAAGTATGAACTCTGAAACATAGTAGAAGCATCGTACACCAAGCCGACCACAAATTACAGTGCATGGAATGAAGAGCAAAAGAAGTCTGCAAACCTTGATGCCAAAGCAATGAACGCGCTTTTCTGTGCCTTGAACAAAGAAGAGTTCAATCGCGTATCAACGGCCAGATTTGCAAATCAAATATGGCAGATTTTACAGGTAACCCATGAAGGTACAAATAAGATTAAAGAATCTAAAATTTCTATTCTTATTCACAGGTTTGAACTCTTCAAAATAAAGGAGAACGAAACAATTTCTGAAATGATTATAAGATTCACCGACATTACAAATTCCTTAGCATCCCTTGGAAAGGAATACACTCAAATTAAAAAAGTCAGAAAGATTCTTCATGCACTCCATCAGATTGGGAGAGAAAACCACTACAAATGAAGAAGGAAATGATCTCTTAACTATGTCATTAGAAAACCTTATTGGTAATTTAATGGCATATGAAGTACAACTTGAAGAGCGAAAAAGATGAACAACAACCTCTATCCAAGAAGAAAGTACTTACCTTTCATACATCCTTAGACATGGACAATTCATATGATGATGAAGAGGAGATGGCAATACTCTGAAGAAAATTCAAAAATTTCTTGAAGTAAGGTAAGTTTAATCTTGTATGTTTTAATTGTAATAAAACAAGGTCATATAAGAAGGATTGCCCATTGCTCAAAAATAAAGAAAAATTCAAGAGCAAAAAGTTCAAAAAGAAGAAAGATTATCATGCATCATGGAGAATAGTGATCCTCTTCCTCTGACGAAGAAGAAACCACTGAATATGCCAACATTTATTTTATGGCTCAAGAAGAAGATGAGGTACAATATACTGAACTTTTAGATGCATTTCATGAGTTATATAATGATCTTAAGAATGAAAAGATGAAAAATAAAGTTTTATCAAAGGAAAATGAAAGACTCATCAAAGAAAATTCTGTTTATGTTTCT
>JAVJIF010014750.1:0-116240 GCA_038442645.1 Agave tequilana
CCGGGCCGGTCGACCGGCAGTCTGTCAGGCTTGCCACATCAGCCTAACGGCTAGTTTTTCCTAGGGGCTATATATACCCCATTTCTCCATTGTTTTGGCTAAGATTTTAGAGCTAAAAATTCCAGACCTTCTCTAGTGTTTAAAGAGTTTTTAAAAGGGTTTTAAGCCAAAAGATTTCATCTTATTTGTTTTTGGGTTTTTGGAAAATCAAAGAAAACTAGGTTTTGGGATTTTGATTTGATCTTTTATTTCTATCATATACAAGAGATTTCCAAGTAGTTTTTCTTTGTGCTTGTTCCAAAAACACTTAGTTTCCACACTTGAGCCATATCTTCTATCTAAACTATTAGGATCTTGTTTTTGTGGAAAAAGAGAAAAGAGAGTGTTGAGGTTGTTGTTGTAAACCTTAAGTTGTACACCCTATTCTTGTTGTATCCCTTTCGGTAGAGGTGATCGGGTGATTGGTTTGTGAGCCTCTTAGGTAGAGGTGTTTGTTGTAGTTGGCTACGGGCGTATCTCTTCGGTAGAGGTGGATGTGGTTGTATAGCCTCGGTGGCTTTGTAAGGTTGAGAGAGGAGTTTGGTAACTCCTATAGTGGATTGGAAATCCTACACGGTGGTTGTAGGCGGGGATGTAGAGCAAGGTGCTCGAACCTCGAAACAAATCTTGAGTTGCGTATTGATCCATTGTCTCTCTAACTCTCTCTCTTATATTTGTGCAAAGCATCATATTCAATCATATCATATTTGCTTGTGTTGTGCATTTTTCATATTGCCTTGCATTTATTCATATTGCTATTCATTCTTATATGCTTGGCTTGATTGTGTGTATTATATATTGCTTGGATTGCTTGTGTGTGTGTGCCTAACTTATACTCATCCAACAAGAGCTTCACATAGCACCTCAACCCATTTCAAGGGAATCAAGGGGAGTTAGTCCAGAGCCTCGCAAGGGGAATTCGGCTACACTTGTTGTATTGTATTAGTTGTGCATAATTTGCATTAGCTTCCGCATTTAGCGCACTTAGTTTGCATTTAGTTTATTAGATTAGCACTTACACCTATTCACCCCCCTCTAGGTGTTTTTCAATTGGTATCAGAGCTAGTGCTCCTGATACTTAGGCTTAACATCCTAGGAGTGAGATCCATTGCTTGCTAATCTATTTGCATTATTTGTTTGCTTGTTTGCACACATATAGTTTACCATGGACTTCATGACCACCTAGCTATGATCCTTCCAACATTGATATTTGGAAGTATAGGATGTCCATGTACCTAAAGACCCTAGGTTTGCATGTTTTCCTTGCGCCACCAAGAGATGTTATCTTGGTGATTGCAATCATATAGGGGCCAATGCACAAGCCCTAGAGGCCATTAGAAGCACTTTACCAAAAGAATATCTTTTACGTGTTTCTAATCTTGATTCCGCTTTTGCAGTGTGGAACAAGTTGACAACAACCACCACCACCTCGGAGCTTCAAGTTCAAATTCTAGAAGAGGAATATAGTGGAGAATCCGATCCACAATGCTCATGGTCCAAGGAATGACTCCCTTGAGGTACATTCGGAACCCACCTAGATAGTGATTATGATGCTAGTTCTTCATGTGATGATATTGTGATCCCCATGCCTTGAATGAAGAACTATCTATTGTTGTGAAAAACTATTGAAAAATATAAGATTTTGAAAAGGAAAAGTCTAGAAATTGAAAAAGAAAATAAGTGTTTGCATTCTAGACTTGATTGTGTTTGCAAGAGAAGGTTGAGGTCTATAATGAAAGGGATTCATTAAAACTCAACTTGATCTTGCACTTAAAGAAAATGAATTTTTAAAGTCTAAAAATGATTGCCATGCTATTTTAAAGAAAAATGAAAACTTGTCTTCTAGAGTTGATTTGTTTTAAAAGAGAATGTTGTTTTGAAAACACAAATCATTCTATTTCCAATGATTTAAATGTTTGCTTAGAGAAAAATATTGTATTGCAAAATAAGAGTGATTCACATGTTGCCATGCTAGGGTAGTTTCACCTAAATCACCCATTGCATGTTCCACTTCTTCTATGCTCGAAAATGATATAAATTTGTTAAAGAAGAAAAATGGATTGTTTGGGCTCCACTATGAGCCAATGTGCCATGAACCACTCTCGATTGGAAACCTTGGTTCGAAAGAAACAAGTTCCAACTTCTATGCATGCACACCCTCCCACGGCATACACATGCTCCTCACGGACACCATCAACACATGTATGCTCATGTGTACTCATGTACACATTGTGGACGTAAGGGCCACCTTGCTAAATTTTGCTATGATAGATTACATACTCCTAATTTAGCAAAGAACTTTGTTTGGGTTAGAGAAGGTACTAACCCCCATGGACCAAAAGAGTATGGGTACCAAAGACACCTCCTATTATTTTTGATGTAGGTGTGGGCTCTCACATGACGTGAGAGTGATGACACCTTGGAGTGGATGCGTTCCGGACTTAAAGGATATCTATTGGATGCATCACTTTTAAGGGAAGAGATGGTGGAGAGGACCACCAAGTTTTGGAGACAAGGAGAGTTGCCCTCTAGGTTTTGGTAACAATTCCTAACTCCTTATTATTTGTTTACACGCTTTATATTTCATCTTTGATTATAGCATGTTTTATTGTCATTGGATTAGTATGTTCATTCCATGTTTATTAGATCCTTGACATACATGTATAGCATTGAGACACACATGCTATATGATCCCATACTTAGTGTTCTCACTTATGTTTAAGATAATGTACATCATGAATCTATAATGTGAATTCACATAATAATCATGTTTTAGTTTCCATGATGACTTTTATCATGATGATTTTTGTATTTGTTTTGATGCTTCTTGTTAAGATTACTTGTTTAGATGTTAGTTTCATTAAGACTAGGAATTATACTTGTACATATAGTGGGCCACAAATAAATTTATATATGTTTGGGCTTGATGCTTATTTGAACCCATTAGATGTGCTAGTATAGTCTAGTTTTGATGATCCATACATTTTAGACTTGTATTCATATTTTTGGATTTATAGAGTTGATTTCATGTATATGTATATTTGCCAAAACATTAAGATATACATGTATACCTCTTGAGTCATTTGCCTTCCATGTAATCTATTTATGGACTCAATGTGTTTAGGGATATGTATGTATACTTAGTGTATTGACAATACATACATATACCTGAAATGAAATTGATTTAATGTAAAGATTTAGATTTTCAGTTTTGATGTTTTGTGTCAATATTTAACTTCATGTATATGTCTATCTAGTTCAAACTAATCTTATACATATACATCTTTTGAGCCACGTGCCTTCATGAATATACATTTAGTGGACTCGTTGAGTTTTGGATATGTATGTATATTTTAGCTTGTATTAGACATACATATGCCTTGAAGATTAAATAAGTAGTTTTATATGATTCTTCATGTTTTTGATGGAATTATGTTTAAGGAATAATTGAGCTTAATGAAATATTTTTCATGATTATGATCTTCACATATTATTTGTACACTCATATCTATTGCTCATGTTTTGTTTCTCATGAGTTATGCTTTTGGTTAGAGTGATGATTATCATGTGAATTTCATTTTTGTTTTATTCCTTGCTTGAAGGATTCGTGCTAGTTAACAAGTTTTCCATTTAACTAGTGCGGTATTCTTCATATGGTAGAGATTTTCAAACAAACTACATTTTAAATCTATTTTTGAAAACCCCTACCATCCAAGGGCGGTAGGAGATGGAGATCATGTTCATGTATGCTCTAAATTGAAAATCTTTAAAACTTGAATTATGATTGGGTGGTAGAGAATATGATGTATACACTTGAACTTATTGTTATGTCAATTGGTATCATTGAACTCTTTCAATTGGTATCATTTTGATCTTCTTGTATACTCATATATGTTTTGTATGTATGTATGCTTAAAATCCAAGTATATCAATTTCTATTGGTATCTATTTTTCATACATATATATGTTTGGTTTATGCTAGTGCTTGAGTTTCAATTTTGTTTAAATTGATTACTTTTAAATTGTTATCAAGACTATGCATGACTTTAGTTTGTATTTCATAAAGGTGGAGAAAATATGATTTGTATTTCAATTGGTATTTGTACTCCCACACTTTATGATTAAAAGTTGTTTATATGTTTAAAAATGAACAATTCTTACAATTGGTATCAATGTTTCTATGTAAAATCTTTTCAATTGGTAAAATATTTACAATTGGTATCATATTTAAGAAATTCAAAATTTGTTTGGTTTCAAGATTCATGTTAAGAATTCAAGACTTATGTTTAATTACAATTGGTATCTCAAAAAGTTGTTTAAAAAAAATATTCAAAGTTTTTATTTGTATTTCCTATATGCAAGGAGAGCTTAACATCTCTCTTACATATGGATTCATGTTGAGTATATTATAAATTGAGGAGCTTGACAACCTTCTTTATATGATATACGTGTGTAGGGGGAGCTTCACATCTCCTCTTATGCATTACATAATATGTGTTATGTGAATTGGGGCTTGTCATCCCTTCTTCTGTAATGCATATGTGTAGGGAAGCTAACTTAGCGTCTTCCTCTTCATGAATGTATATAGCATATAACATATATTGATCCTTGTTTATTGGTATCAAGATGCTTCATTGACATATTTTTTAATTGATATCATGTTTGTAGTCACCCCTTATTGATTTTGTTGTTTTAGACAAAAAGGGGAGAACATTGTTTGCATTATTTGATTGACAAAAAGGGGGAGAAAGATTTTTACCCTCGTTTTATCTATGGTTTTGATTACCCCTTTGTTGATGATTGACAAAAAGGGGGAGAAGAATTTGAGTTTTGTTTTTATATATGCATGATTGTGTTCTTGCATATACCAAGTTCATGCATAGGGATAAATAATAAGATATGATGCATGCTTTTGTTTAGTATCATGTGCTTTCATTGCATATCTATTATGTTTATTGTGATGCATGAGTTAAGGGGGAGCTTCTTTGAAGCTTAACTTTAACCCATGCATATATAACTCCATGAGTTTTGTCATCATCAAAAAGGGGGAGATTGTTGGCCCAATGGCCTTCCACTCTAGTTTGATGATGATCAACACTCATGTAGTTATGTTTACTAATATTCTTGTGTTTCTAAGTTTCAGATCATTAACAGGATATTAGTTGATGATTAGCTTCAACAAGATGATTAGAAGCTTATCATGGTGATTCCGGTGCCAAAGCTTAAAGATCATACCTTTGCACTTGGAGAATCACGGAGTTTAGGAGCAAGTCTACTTGAAGATGAAGATCGTCAAGAAGACTTAGGTATCCTAGTTTAGATTATGAGTTTTAGATCCATTTGTAAAGCTTAGTATAGTGATATGCTCAAGTGCACAAACACACACGTTTTATGTTTTGATATTTGGTTTTCATGAATAGTTTGATCAAAACAATTTTCAAGATTTATATGTATAGTAGATGTTTTCTATTTATACATACATGCTTAACTTATAGACAAACTTATTTTGACTATCCTATTCATGTTTTGGAAAAATCTAGTATGATAAAATACAAGTTTTGTTTATGATAAAAATACAAGAGTTGGTTTTTGGTATTTCTATCATGCATATCCTTTAAACCAAAACCTTGTTATATGCTAGATACAAAAACATAGATATTTCATTATGATTGTGTAGTGGATCATATCTATACACACTATGCTTTAATAAGTTCAAAATATCTTGTTTTGTATTTTGTGAAGTTATGGAAAAACAAATTTTAGAAAAACATATTTTAGAAAAACAGTTTTTATTGTGATTAAAACTATTTAGTGGATTTACTGTGAATTTATGGGATTTTTATTGAGTGAAAAGACCTATTTTCAAATCCCGTATCTGTGCAGTTCTGCACTGTGCCTGCCAGGCCAGTTCGGTCGACCGGACCGGTCGACCGCACCAAGGGGCGGTCGACCGGGTCGGTCGACCGATGTGCACAGACGTGCACGCTGGCTACACATTGTAGTCGGTCGACGGATCCGGTCGACCGAGTTGAGAGTTCAACTCTCAGGATGTTTCGGTCGACCGGGCGGTCGACCGCTAGTGCCCAACGGTCACTTTTCTGACCGTTGGCGGTCGACCGGGCCGGTCGACCGGCAGTTGTCAGGCTGCCACATCAGCCTAACGGCTAGTTTTTCCTAGGGGCTATATATACCCCATTTCTCCATTGTTTTGGCTAAGATTTTTAGAGCTAAAAATTCCAGACCTTCTCTAGTGTTAAAAGAGTTTTAAAAGGGTATTAAGCAAAAAGATTTCATCTTATTGTTTTGGGTTTTGGAAAATCAAAGAAAACTAGGTTTTGGGATTTTGATTTGATCTTTTATTTCTATCATATACAAGAGATTTCCAAGTAGTTTTTCTTTGTTGCTTGTTCCAAAAACACTTAGTTTCCACACTTGAGCCATATCTTCTATCCTAAAATTAGGATCTTGTTTGTGGAAAAAGAGAAAGAGAGTGTTTGAGGTTGTTGTTGTAAACCTCTAAGTTGTACACCCTTATTCTGTTGTATCCCTCTTCGGTAGAGGTGATCGGGTGATTGGTTTGTGAGCCTCTTAGGTAGAGGTGTTGTTGTAGTTGGCTACGGGCGTATCCCTCTTCGGTAGAGGTGGATTGTGGTGTATAGCCTCGGTGGCTTTGTAAGGTTGAGAGAGGAGTTTGGTACTCCTATAGTGGATTGGGAAATCCTACACGGTGGTGTAGGCGGGGATGTAGAGCAAGGTGCTCGAACCTCGAAACAAATCTTGGTGTTTGCGTATTGATCCATTGTCTCTCTAACTCTCTCTCTTATATTGTGCAAAGCATCATATTCATATCATATCATATTTGCTTGTGTTGTGCATTTTTCATATTGCCTTGCATTTATTCATATTGCTATTCATTCTTATATGCTTGGCTGATTGTGTGTATTTTATATTGCTTGGATTGCTGTGTGTTGTGTGCCTAACTTATACTCATCCAACAAGAGCTCACATAGCACCTCAACCCATTTCAAGGGGAATCAAGGGGAGTTAGTCCAGAGCCTCGCAAGGGGAATTCGGCTACACTGTTGTATTGTAGTAGTTTGTGCATAATTTGCATTAGCTTCCGCATTTAGCGCACTTAGTTTGCATTTAGTTATTAGATTAGCACTTACACCTATTCACCCCCCCTCTAGGTGTTTTTCAATTGGTATCAGAGCTAGTGCTCCTGATACTTAGGCTTAACATCCTAGGAGTGAGATCCATTTGCTTGCTAATCTTATTTGCATTTGTTTGCTTGTTTGCACACATATAGTTTACCATGGGACTTCATGACCCACCTAGCTATGATCCTTCCAACATTGATATTTGGAAGTATAGGATGTCCATGTACCTAAAGACCCTAGATTTGCATGTTTTCCTTGCCGCCACCAAGAGATGTTATCTTGGTGATTGCAATCATATAGGGGCCAATGCACAAGCCCTAGAGGCCATTAGAAGCACTTTACCAAAAGAATATCTTTTACGTGTTTCTAATCTTGATCCGCTTTGCAGTGTGAACAAGTTGACAACAACCACCACCACCTCGGAGCTTCAAGTTCAAATCTAGAAGAGGAATCTAGTGGAGAATCCGATCCACAATGCTTCATGGTCCAAGGGAATGACTCCCTTGAGGTACATTCGGAATCCCACCTAGATAGTGATTATGATGCTAGTTCTTCATGTGATGATATTGTTGATCCCCATGCCTTGAATGAAGAACTATCTATTGTTTTGAAAAACTAATTGAAAAATATAAGATTTTGAAAAGGAAAAGTCTAGAAATTGAAAAAGAAAATAGTGTTTGCATTCTAGACTTGATTGTGTTTTGCAAGAGAAGGTTGAGGTCTATAATGAAAGGGATTCATTAAAATCTCAACTTGATCTTGCACTTAAAGAAAAGAATTTTTAAAGTCTAAAAATGATTGCCATGCTATTTTAAAGAAAATGAAAACTTGTCTTCTAGAGTTGATTTGTTTTAAAGAGAGTGTTGTTTGAAAAACAAAATCATTTCTATTTCCAATGATTTAAATGTTGCTTAGAGAAAAATATTGTATTGCAAATAAGAGTGATTCACATGTTTGCATGCTAGGGTAGTTTCACCTAAATCACCCACTTCTTCTATGCTCGAAAATGATATAAATTTGTTAAAGAAGAAATGGATTGTTTGGGCTCCACTATGAGCCAATGTGCCATGAACCACTCTCGATTGAAACCTTGGTTCGAAAGAAACAAGTTCCAACTTCTATGCATGCCACACCCTCCACGGCATACACATGCTCCTCACGGACACCATCAACACATGTATGCTCATGTGTACTCATGTACACATTGTGGACGTAAGGGCCACCTTGCTAAATTTTGCTATGATAGATTACATACTCCTAATTTAGCAAAGAACTTTGTTTGGGTTAGAGAAGGTACTAACCCCCATGGACCCAAAAGAGTATAGGTACCAAAGACCACCCCTCCTATTATTTTTGATGTAGGTGGGGCTCTCACATGACGTGAGAGTGATGACACCTTGGGGATGCGTTCCGGACTTAAAGGATATCTATTGGATGCATCACTTTTCAAGGGAAGAGATGGTGGAGAGGACCACCAAGTTTTGGAGACAAGGAGAGTTGCCCTCTAGGTTTTGGTAACAATTCCTAACTCTTATTATATTTGTTTACACGCTTTATATTTCATCTTGATTATAGCATGTTTTTATTGTCATTGGATTAGTATGTTCATTCCATGTTATTAGATCCTTGACATACATGTATAGCTTTGAGACACACATGCTATATGATCCCATACTTAGTGTTCTCACTTATGTTTAAGCTATAATTTACATCATGAATCTAATACATGTGAATTCACATAATAATCATGTTTAGTTTTCCATGATGACTTTTATCATGATGATTTTTGTATTGTTTTGATGCTTCTTGTTAAGATTACTTGTTTAGATGTTAGTTTTCATTAAGACTAGGAATTATACTTGTACATATAGTGGGCCACAAATAAATTTATATATGTTTGGGCTTGATTGCTTATTTGAACCCATTAGATGTGCTAGTATAGTCTAGTTTTGATGATCCATACATTTTAGACTTGTATTCATATTTTTGGATTTATAGGAGTTTTGATTTCATGTAATGTTTTTTTGCCAAAACATTAAGATATACATGTATACCTCTTGAGTCATTTGCCTTCCATGTAAATCTATTTATGGACTCAATTGTGTTTAGGGATATGTATGTATACTTAGTGTATTGACAATACATACATATACCTTGAAATGAAAAATTGATTTAATGTAAAGATTTAGATTTTCATGTTTGATGTTTTTGTGTCAATATTTAATTCATGTATATGTCTATCTAGTTCAAACTAATCTTATACATATACATCTTTTTGAGCCACGTGCCTTCATGAATATACATTTAGTGGACTCGTTGAGTTTTGGATATGTATGTATATTTTAGCTGTATAGACATACATATGCCTTGAAGATTAAATAAGTAGTTTTATATGCTTCTGTTTTTGATGGAATTATGTTTTAAGGAATAATTGAGCTTAATGAAATATTTTCATGATTATGATCTTCACATATTATTTGTACACTCATATCTATTGCTCATGTTTTGTTTCTCATGAGTTATGCTTTATTGGTTAGAGTGATGATTATCATGTGAATTTCATTTTTGTTTTATTCCTTGCTTGAAGGATTTCGTGCTAGTTAACAAGTTTTCCATTTAACTAGTTGCGGTATTCTTCATATGGTAGAGATTTTCAAACAAAACTACATTTTCAAATCTATTTTTGAAAACCCCTACCATCCAAGGGCGGTAGGATGGGAGATCATGTTCATGTATGCTCTAAATTGAAAATCTTTAAAACTTGAATTATGATTGGGTGGTAGAGAATATGATGTATACACTTGAAATTATTGTTATGTCAATTGGTATCATTGAACTCTTTCAATTGGTATCATTTTGATCTTCTTGTATACTCATATATGTTTTGTATGTATGTATGCTTTAAATTCCAAGTATATCAATTTCTATTGGTATCTATTTTTCATACATATATTGTTGTGTTTATGCTAGTGCTTGAGTTTCAATTTTGTTTAAATTGATTACTTTTAAATTGTTATCAAGACTATGCATGACTTTAGTTTGTATTTCATAAAGGTGGAGAAAATATGATTTTGTATTTCAATTGGTATTTTTGTACTCCACACTTTATGATTTAAAGTTGTTTATATGTTTTAAATGAACAATTCTTACATTGGTATCAATGTTTCTATGTAAAATCTTTTCAATTGTAAAATATTTACAATTGGTATCATATTTAAGAAATTCAAATTTGTTTTGGTTTCAAGATTCATGTTTAAGAATTCAAGACTTATGTTTAATTACAATTGGTATCTCAAAAAGTTGTTTAAAAAAAAATATCAAAGTTTTTATTTGTATTCCTATATGCAAGGAGAGCTTAACATCTCTCTTACATATGGATTCATGTTGAGTATATTATAAATTGAGGAGCTTGACAACTCTTCTTTATATGATATACGTGTGTAGGGGGAGCTTCACATCCTCTTATGCATTACATATATGTGTTATGTGAATTGGGGCTTGTCATCTTCTTCATGTAATGCATATGTGTAGGGAAGCTAACTTAGCGTCTTCCTCTTCATGAATGTATATAGCATATAACATATATTGATCCTTGTTTATTGGTATCAAGATGCTTCATTGACATATTTTAATTGATATCATGTTTGTAGTCACCCCTTATTGATTTTGTTTTTGTTTTAGACAAAAAGGGGAGAACATTGTTTGCATTATTTTGATGACAAAAAGGGGGAGAAAGATTTTTACCCCTCGTTTTATCTATGGTTTTGATTACCCCTTTGTTGATGATTGACAAAAAAGGGGGAGAAGAATTTGTTTTTTTTTTGTGTTATGCATGTTTGATATGCCATTTGATATATAGCCATAGTGTGCATATAAGTCATGCATAGGGATAAATAATAAGATATGATGCATGCTTTTGTTTAGTATCATGTGCTTTCATTGCATATATTATGTTTATTGTGATGCATGAGTTAAGGGGAGCTTCTTTGAAGCTTAACTTTAACCCATGCATATATAACTCCATGAGTTTTGTCATCATCAAAAAGGGGGAGATTGTTGGCCCAATGGCCTTCCACTCTAGTTTGATGATGATCAACACTCATGTAGTTATGTTTACTAATATTCTTGTGTTTCTAAGTTTCAGATCATTAACAGGATATTAGTGATGATTAGCTTCAACAAGATGATTAGAAGCTTATCATGGTGATTCGGTGCCAAAGCTTAAAGATCATACTTTGCACTTGGAGAATCACGGAGTTTAGGAGCAAGTCTACTTGAAGATGAAGATCGTCAAGAAGACTTAGGTATCCTAGTTTAGATTATGAGTTTTAGATCCATTTGTAAAGCTTAGTATAGTTGATATGCAAGTGCACAAACACACACGTTTTATGTTTTGATATTTGTTTTCATGAATAGTTTGATCAAAACAAGTTTTCAAGATTTATATGTATAGTAGATGTTTTCTATTTATACATACATGCTTAACTTATAGACAAACTTATTTTGACTATCCTATTCATGTTTTGGAAAAATCTAGTATGATAAAATACAAGTTTTGTTTATGATAAAAATACAAGAGTTGGTTTTGGTATTTCTATCATGCATATCTTTAAACCAAAACCTTGTTATATGCTAGATATCAAAAAATAGATATTTCATTATGATTGTGTAGTGGATCATATCTATACACACTATGCTTAATAAGTTCAAAATATCTTGTTTTTGTATTTTGTGAAGTTATGGAAAAACAAGTTTTAGAAAAAACATATTTTAGAAAAACAGTTTTTATTGTGATTAAAACTATTTAGTGGATTTACTGTGAATTTATGGGATTTTTATTGAGTGAAAAGACCTATTTTCAAATCCCGTATCTGTGCAGTTCTGCACTGTGCCTGCCAGGCCAGTTCGGTCGACCGGACCGGTCGACCGCACCAAGTGGCCGGTCGACGGGTCGGTCGGACCGATGTGCACAGACGTGCACGCTGGCTACACATTGTAGTCGGTCGACCGGACCGGTCGACCGAGTTGAGAGTTCAACTCTCAGGATGTTTCGGTCGACCGGGCCGGTCGACCGCTAGTGCCAACGGTCACTTTTCTGAACGTTGGCGGTCGACCGGGCCGGTCGACCGGCAGTCTGTCAGGCTGCCACATCAGCCTAACGGCTAGTTTTTCCTAGGGGCTATATATACCCCATTTCTCCATTGTTTTGGCTAAGATTTTTAGAGCTAAAAATTCCAGACCTTCTCTAGTGTTTAAAAGAGTTTTTAAAAGGGTATTAAGCCAAAAAGATTTCATCTTATTTGTTTTGGGTTTTTGGAAAATCAAAGAAACTAGGTTTGGGATTTTGATTTGATCTTTTATTTCTATCATATACAAGAGATTTCCCAAGTAGTTTTTCTTTGTTGCTTGTTTCCAAAAACACTTAGTTTCCACACTTGAGCATATCTTCTATCCTAAACTATTAGGATCTTGTTTTGTGGAAAAAAGAGAAAAGAGAGTGTTTGAGGTTGTTGTTGTAAACCTCTAAGTTGTACACCCTATTCTTGTTGTATCCCTCTTCGGTAGAGGTGATCGGGTGATTGGTTTGTGAGCCTCTTAGGTAGAGGTGTTTGTTGTAGTTGGCTACGGGCCGTATCCCTCTTCGGTAGAGGTGGATTGTGGTTGTATAGCCTCGGTGGCTTTGTAAGGTTGAGAGAGGAGTTTGGTACTCCTATAGTGGATTGGGAAATCCTACACGGTGGTGTAGGCGGGGATGTAGAGCAAGGTGCTCGAACCTCGAACAAATCTTGGGTTTGCGTATTGATCCATTGTCTCTCTAACTCTCTCTCTTATATTTGTGCAAAGCATCATATTCATATCATATCATATTTGCTTGTGTTGTGCATTTTTCATATTGCCTTGCATTATTCATATTGCTATTCATTCTTATATGCTTGGCTTGATTGTGTGTATTTTATATTGCTTGGATTGCTTGTGTGTGTGTGCCTAACTTATACTCATCCAACAAGAGCTTCACATAGCACCTCAACCCATTTCAAGGGGAATCAAGGGGAGTTAGTCCAGAGCCTCGCAAGGGGAATTCGGCTACACTGTTGTATTGTATTAGTTTGTGCATAATTTGCATTAGCTTCCGCATTTAGCGCACTTAGTTTGCATTTAGTTTATTAGATTAGCACTTACACCTATTCACCCCCCTCTAGGTGTTTTTCAATTGGTATCAGAGCTAGTGCTCCTGATACTTAGGCTTAACATCCTAGGAGTGAGATCCATTTGCTTGCTAATCTTATTTGCATTTGTTTGCTTGTTTGCACACATATAGTTTACCATGGACTTCATGACCCCACCTAGCTATGATCCTTCCAACATTGATATTTGGAAGTATAGGATGTCCATGTACCTAAAGACCCTAGATTGCATGTTTTCCTTGCCGCCACCAAGAGATGTTATCTTGGTGATTGCATCATATAGGGGCAATGCACAAGCCCTAGAGGCCATTAGAAGCACTTTACCAAAAGAATATCTTTTACGTGTTTCTAATCTTGATTCCGCTTTTGCAGTGTGGAACAAGTTGACAACAACCACCACCTCGGAGCTTCAAGTTCAAATTCTAGAAGAGGAATCTAGTGGAGAATCCGACCACAATGCTTCATGGTCCAAGGGAATGACTCCTTGAGGTACATTCGGAATCCCACCTAGATAGTGATTATGATGCTAGTTCTTCATGTGATGATATTGTTGATCCCCATGCCTTGAATGAAGAACTATCTATTGTTTGTGAAAAACTAATTGAAAAATATAAGATTTTGAAAAGGAAAGTCTAGAAATTGAAAAAGAAAATAAGTGTTGCATTCTAGACTTGATTGTGTTTTGCAAGAGAAGGTTGAGGTCTATAATGAAAGGGATTCATTAAAATCTCAACTTGATCTTGCACTTAAAGAAATGAATTTTTTAAAGTCTAAAAATGATGCCATGCTATTTTAAAGAAAAATGAAAACTTGTCTTCTAGAGTTGATTTTGTTTTAAAAGAGAGTGTTGTTTTGAAAAACAAAATCATTTCTATTTCCAATGATTTAAATGTTTGCTTAGAGAAAAATATTGTATTGCAAAATAAGAGTGATTCACATGTTTGCCATGCTAGGGTAGTTTCACCTAAATCACCACTTCTTCTATGCTCGAAAATGATATAAATTTGTAAAGAAGAAAATGGATGTTTGGGCTCCACTATGAGCCAATGTGCCATGAACCACTCTCGATTGGAAACTTGGTTCGAAAGAAACAAGTTCCAACTTCTATGCATGCACACCTCCACGGCATACACATGCTCCTCACGGACACCATCAACACATGTGCTCATGTGTACTCATGTACACATTGTGGACGTAAGGGCCACCTTGCTAAATTTTGCTATGATAGATTACATACTCCTAATTTAGCAAAGAACTTTGTTTGGGTTAGAGAAGTACTAACCCCCATGGACCCAAAAGAGTATAGGTACCAAAGACCACCCCTCCTATTATTTTTGATGAGGTGGGGCTCTCACATGACGTGAGAGTGATGACACCTTGGAGTGGATGCGTTCCGGACTTAAAGGATATCTATTGGATGCATCACTTTCAAGGGAAGAGATGGTGGAGAGGACCACCAAGTTTTGGAGACAAGGAGAGTTGCCCTCTAGGTTTTGGTAACAATTCCTAACTCCTTATTATTTGTTTACACGCTTTATATTCATCTTTGATTATAGCATGTTTTTTATTGTCATGGATTAGTATGTTCATTCCATGTTATTAGATCCTTGACATACATGTATAGCATTTGAGACACACATGCTATATGATCCCATACTTAGTGTTCTCACTTATGTTTAAGCTATAATTTACATCTGAATCTAATACATGTGAATTCACATAATAATCATGTTTTAGTTTCCATGATGACTTTTATCATGATGATTTTTGTATTTGTTTTGATGCTTCTTGTTAAGATTATTTTAGATGTTAGTTTTCATTAAGACTAGGAATTATACTTGTACATATAGTGGGCCACAAATAAATTATATATGTTGGGCTTGATTGCTTATTTGAACCCATTAGATGTGCTAGTATAGTCTAGTTTTGATGATCCATACATTTTAGACTTGTATTCATATTTTTGGATTTATATGAGTTTTGATTCATGTATATGTTTATTTTGCCAAAACATTAAGATATACATGTATACCTCTTGAGTCATTTGCTTCCATGTAAATCTATTTATGGACTCAATTGTGTTTAGGGATATGTATGTATACTTAGTGTATTGACAATACATACATATACCTTGAAATGAAATTGATTTAATGTAAAGATTTAGATTTTCATGTTTGATGTTTTGTGTCAATATTTAACTTCATGTATATGTCTATCTAGTTCAAACTAATCTTATACATATACATCTTTTTGAGCCACGTGCCTTCATGAATATACATTTAGTGGACTCGTTGAGTTTTGGATATGTATGTATATTTTAGCTTGTATTAGACATACATATGCCTTGAAGATTAAATAAGTAGTTTTATATGATTCTTCATGTTTTGATGGAATTATGTTTTAAGGAATAATTGAGCTTAATGAAATATTTTTCATGATTATGATCTTCACATATTATTTGTACACTCATATCTATTGCTCATGTTTTTTCTCATGAGTTATGCTTTATTGGTTAGAGTGATGATTATCATGTGAATTTCATTTTTGTTTTATTCCTTGCTTGAAGGATTTCGTGCTAGTTAACAAGTTTTCCATTTAACTAGTTGCGGTATTCTTCATATGGTAGAGATTTTCAAACAAAACTACATTTTCAAATCTATTTTTGAAAACCCCTACCATCCAAGGGCGGTAGGATGGGAGATCATGTTCATGTATGCTCTAAATTGAAAATCTTTAAAACTTGAATTATGATTGGGTGGTAGAGAATATGATGTATACACTTGAACTTATTGTTATGTCAATTGTATCATTGAACTCTTTCAATTGGTATCATTTTGATCTTCTTGTATACTCATATATGTTTTGTATGTATGTATGCTTTAAATTCCAAGTATATCCATTCTATTGGTATCTATTTTTCATACATATATATGTTTGTGTTTATGCTAGTGCTTGAGTTTCAATTTGTTTAAATTGATTACTTTTAAATTGTTATCAAGACTATGCATGACTTTAGTTTGTATTTCATAAAGGTGGAGAAATATGATTTGTATTCAATTGGTATTTGTACTCCCACACTTTATGATTAAAAGTTGTTTATATGTTTAAAATGAACAATTCTTACAATTGGTATCAATGTTTCTATGTAAAATCTTTTCAATGGTAAAATATTACAATTGGTATCATATTTAAGAAATTCAAAATTTGTTTTGGTTTCAGATTCATGTTTAAGAATTCAAGACTTATGTTTAATTACAATTGGTATCTCAAAAAGTTGTTTAAAAAAAATATTCAAAGTTTTTATTTGTATTTCCTATATGCAAGGAGAGCTTAACATCTCTCTTACATATGGATTCATGTTGAGTATATTATAAATTGAGGAGCTTGACAACTCTTCTTTATATGATATACGTGTGTAGGGGAGCTTCACATCTCCTCTTATGCATTACATAATATGTGTTATGTGAATTGGGGCTTGTCATCCCTTCTTCATGTAATGCATATGTGTAGGGAAGCTAACTTAGCGTCTTCCTCTTCATGAATGTATATAGCATATAACATATATTGATCCTTGTTTATGGTATCAAGATGCTTCATTGACATATTTTTTAATTGATATCATGTTGTAGTCACCCCTTATTGATTTTGTTTTTGTTTTAGACAAAAAGGGGGAGAACATTGTTGCATTATTTTGATTGACAAAAAGGGGGAGAAAGATTTTTACCCCTCGTTTATCTATGGTTTTGATTACCCTTTGTTGATGATTGACAAAAAGGGGGAGAAGAATTTGAGTTTTGTTTTTATATATGCATGATTGGTTTCTTGCATATACCAAGTTCATGCATAGGGATAAATAATAAGATATGATGCATGCTTTTGTTTAGTATCATGTGCTTTCATTGCATATCTATTATGTTTATTGTGATGCATGAGTTAAGGGGAGCTTCTTTGAAGCTTAACTTTAACCCATGCATATATAACTCCATGAGTTTTGTCATCATCAAAAAGGGGAGATTGTTGGCCCAATGGCCTTCCACTCTAGTTTTGATGATGATCAAACTCATGTAGTTATGTTTACTAATTCTTGTGTTTCTAAGTTTCAGATCATTAACAGGATATTAGTTGATGATTAGCTTCAACAGATGATTAGAAGCTTATCATGGTGATTCCGGTGCCAAAGCTTAAAGATCATACCTTTGCACTTGGAGAATCACGGAGTTTAGGAGCAAGTCTACTTGAGATGAAGATCGTCAAGAAGACTTAGGTATCCTAGTTTAGATTATGAGTTTTAGATCCATTTGTAAAGCTTAGTATAGTTGATATGCTCAAGTGCACAAACACACACGTTTTATGTTTTGATATTTGGTTTTCATGAATAGTTTGATCAAAAACAAGTTTTCAAGATTTATATGTATAGTAGATGTTTTCTATTTATACATACATGCTAACTTATAGACAAACTTATTTTGACTATCCTATTCATGTTTTGGAAAAATCTAGTATGATAAAATACAAGTTTTGTTTATGATAAAAATACAAGAGTTGGTTTTTGTATTTCTATCATGCATATCCTTTAAACCAAAACCTTGTTATATGCTAGATATCAAAAACATAGAATTTCATTATGATGTGTAGTGGATCATATTATACACACTATGCTTTAATAAGTTCAAAATATCTTGTTTTTGTATTTTGTGAAGTTATGGAAAAACAAGTTTAGAAAAACATATTTTTTAGAAAAACAGTTTTTATTGTGATTAAAACTATTTAGTGGATTTACTGTGAATTTATGGGATTTTTATTGAGTGAAAAGACCTATTTTCAAACCCGTATCTGTGCAGTTCTGCACTGTGCCTGCCAGGCCAGTTCGGTCGACCGGACCGGTCGACCGCACCAATGGCCGTCGACCGGGTTCGGTCGACCGATGTGCACAGACGTGCACGCTGGCTACACATTGTAGTCGGTCGACCGGACCGGTCGACCGAGTTGAGAGTTCAACTCTCAGGGTTTCGGTCGACCGGGCCGGTCGACCGCTAGTGCCCAACGGTCACTTTTCTGACCGTTGGCGGTCGAACGGGGCCGGTCGACCGGCAGTCTGTCAGGCTGCCACATCAGCCTAACGGCTAGTTTTTCTAGGGGCTATATATACCCCATTTCTCCATTGTTTTGGCTAAGATTTTTAGAGCTAAAAATTCCAGACCTTCTCTAGTGTTTAAAAGAGTTTTTAAAAGGGTTTTAAGCAAAAAGATTTCATCTTATTTGTTTTGGGTTTTTGGAAAATCAAAGAAAACTAGGTTTGGGATTTTGATTTGATCTTTTATTTCTATCATATACAAGAGATTTCCCAAGTAGTTTTTCTTTGTTGCTTGTTTCCAAAAACACTTAGTTTCCACACTTGAGCCATATCTTCTATCCTAAACTATTAGGATCTTGTTTTGTGGAAAAGAGAAAAGAGAGTGTTTGAGGTTGTTGTTGTAAACCTCTAAGTTGTACACCCTTATTCTTGTTGTATCCCTCTTCGGTAGAGGTGATCGGGTGATTGGTTTGTGAGCCTCTTAGGTAGAGGTGTTTGTTGTAGTTGGCTACGGGCCGTATCCCTCTTCGGTAGAGGTGGATTGTGGTTGTATAGCCTCGGTGGCTTTGTAAGGTGGAGAGAGGAGTTTGGTACTCCTATAGTGGATTGGGAAATCCTACACGGTGGTGTAGGCGGGGATGTAGAGCAAGGTGCTCGAACCTCGAAACAAATCTTGGTGTTTGCGTATTGATCCATTGTCTCTCTAACTCTCTCTCTTATATTTGTGCAAAGCATCATATTCATATCATATCATATTTGCTTGTGTTGTGCATTTTCATATTGCCTTGCATTTATTCATATTGCTATTCATTCTTATATGCTTGGCTTGATTGTGTGTATTTATATTGCTTGGATTGCTTGTGTGTGTGGCCTAACTTATACTCATCCAACAAGAGCTTCACATAGCACCTCAACCCATTTCAAGGGGAATCAAGGGGAGTTAGTCCAGAGCCTCGCAAGGGGAATTCGGCTACACTTGTTGTATTGTATTAGTTTGTGCATAATTTGCATTAGCTTCCGCATTTAGCGCACTTAGTTTGCATTTAGTTTATTAGATTAGCACTTACACCTATTCACCCCCCTCTAGGTGTTTTCAATTGGTATCAGAGCTAGTGCTCCTGATACTTAGGCTTAACATCCTAGGAGTGAGATCCATTTGCTTGCTAATCTTATTTGCATTTGTTTGCTTGTTTGCACACATATAGTTTACCATGGACTTCATGACCCCACCTAGCTATGATCCTTCCAACATTGATATTTGGAAGTATAGGATGTCCATGTACCTAAAGACCCTAGGTTTGCATGTTTTCCTTGCCGCCACCAAGAGATGTTATCTTGGTGATTGCAATCATATAGGGGCCAATGCACAAGCCCTAGAGGCCATTAGAAGCACTTTACCAAAAGAATATCTTTTACGTGTTTCTAATCTTGATTCGCTTTTGCAGTGTGGAACAAGTGACAACAACCACCACCACCTCGGAGCTTCAAGTTCAAATTCTAGAAGAGGAATCTAGTGGAGAATCCGATCCACAATGCTTCATGGTCCAAGGGAATGACTCCCTTGAGGTACATTCGAATCCCACCTAGATAGTGATTATGATGCTAGTTCTTCATGTGATGATATTGTTGATCCCATGCCTTGAATGAAGAACTATCTATTGTTTGTGAAAAACTAATTGAAAAATATAAGATTTTGAAAAGGAAAAGTCTAGAAATTGAAAAAGAAAATAAGTGTTTGCATTCTAGACTTGATTGTGTTTTGCAAGAGAAGGTTGAGGTCTATAATGAAAGGGATTCATTAAAATCTCAACTTGATCTTGCACTTAAAGAAAATGAATTTTTAAAGTCTAAAAATGATTGCCATGCTATTTAAAGAAAAATGAAAACTTGTCTTCTAGAGTTGATTTTGTTTTAAAAGAGAATGTTGTTTTGAAAACAAAATCATTTCTATTTCCAATGATTTAAATGTTTGCTTAGAGAAAAATATTGTATTGCAAAATAAGAGTGATTCACATGTTTGCCATGCTAGGGTAGTTTCACCTAAATCACCCACTTCTTCTATGCTCGAAAATGATATAAATTTGTTAAAGAAGAAAATGGATTGTTTGGGCTCCACTATGAGCCAATGTGCCATGAACCACTCTCGATTGGAAACCTTGGTTCGAAAGAAACAAGTTCCAACTTCTATGCATGCACACCCTCCACGGCATACACATGCTCCTCACGGACACCATCAACACATGTATGCTCATGTGTACTCATGTACACATTGTGGACGTAAGGGCCACCTTGCTAAATTTTGCTATGATAGATTACATACTCCTAATTTAGCAAAGAACTTTGTTTGGGTTAGAGAAGGTACTAACCCCCATGGACCCAAAAGAGTATAGGTACCAAAGACCACCCCTCCTATTATTTTTGATGTAGGTGTGGGCTCTCACATGACGTGAGAGTGATGACACCTTGGAGTGGATGCGTTCCGGACTTAAAGGATATCTATTGGATGCATCACTTTCAAGGGAAGAGATGGTGGAGAGGACCACCAAGTTTTGGAGACAAGGAGAGTTGCCCTCTAGGTTTTGGTAACAATTCCTAACTCCTTATTATTTGTTTACACGCTTTATATTTCATCTTTGATTATAGCATGTTTTTATTGTCATTGGATTAGTATGTTCATTCCATGTTTATTAGATCCTTGACATACATGTATAGCATTTGAGACACACATGCTATATGATCCCATACTTAGTGTTCTCACTTATGTTAAGCTATAATGTACATCATGAATCTAATACATGTGAATTCACATAATAATCATGTTTTAGTTTTCCATGATGACTTTTATCATGATGATTTTTGTATTTGTTTTGATGCTTCTTGTTAAGATTACTGTTTAGATGTTAGTTTTCATTAAGACTAGGAATTATACTTGTACATATAGTGGGCCACAAATAAATTTATATATGTTTGGGCTTGATGCTTATTTGAACCCATTAGATGTGCTAGTATAGTCTAGTTTTGATGATCCATACATTTTAGACTTGTATTCATATTTTGGATTTATATGAGTTTTGATTTCATGTATATGTTTATTTTGCCAAAACATTAAGATATACATGTATACCTCTTGAGTCATTTGCCTTCCATGTAAATCTATTTATGGACTCAATTGTGTTTAGGGATATGTATGTATACTTAGTGTATTGACAATACATACATATACCTTGAAATGAAAATTGATTTAATGTAAAGATTTAGATTTTCATGTTTTGATGTTTTTGTGTCAATATTTAACTTCATGTATATGTCTATCTAGTTCAAACTAATCTTATACATATACATCTTTTTGAGCCACGTGCCTTCATGAATATACATTTAGTGGACTCGTTGAGTTTTGGATATGTATGTATATTTTAGCTTGTATTAGACATACATATGCTTGAAGATTAAATAAGTAGTTTTATATGATTCTTCATGTTTTTGATGGAATTATGTTTTAAGGAATAATTGAGCTTAATGAAATATTTTTCATGATTATGATCTTCACATATTATTTGTACACTCATATCTATTGCTCATGTTTTGTTTCTCATGAGTTATGCTTTATTGGTTAGAGTGATGATTATCATGTGAATTTCATTTTTGTTTATTCCTTGCTTGAAGGATTTCGTGCTAGTTAACAAGTTTTCCATTTAACTAGTTGCGGTATTCTTCATATGGTAGAGATTTTCAAACAAAACTACATTTTCAAATCTATTTTTGAAAACCCTACCATCCAAGGGCGGTAGGATGGGAGATCATGTTCATGTATGCTCTAAATTGAAAATCTTTAAACTTGAATTATGATTGGGTGGTAGAGAATATGATGTATACACTTGAACTTATTGTTATGTCAATTGGTATCATTGAACTCTTTCAATTGGTATCATTTTGATCTTCTTGTATACTCATATATGTTTTGTATGTATGTATGCTTTAAATTCCAAGTATATCAATTTCTATTGGTATCTATTTTTCATACATATATATGTTTGTGTTTATGCTAGTGCTTGAGTTTCAATTTTGTTTAAATTGATTACTTTTAAATTGTTATCAAGACTATGCATGACTTTAGTTTGTATTTCATAAAGGTGGAGAAAATATGATTTTGTATTTCAATTGGTATTTGTACTCCACACTTTATGATTAAAAGTTGTTTATATGTTTTAAAATGAACAATTCTTACAATTGGTATCAATGTTTCTATGTAAAATCTTTTCAATGGTAAAATATTTACAATTGGTATCATATTTAAGAAATTCAAAATTTGTTTTGGTTTCAAGATTCATGTTAAGAATTCAAGACTTATGTTTAATTACAATTGGTATCTCAAAAGTTGTTTAAAAAAAATATTCAAAGTTTTTATTTGTATTTCCTATATGCAAGGAGAGCTTAACATCTCTCTTACATATGGATTCATGTTGAGTATATTATAAATTGAGGAGCTTGACAACTCTTCTTTATATGATATACGTGTGTAGGGGGAGCTTCACATCTCCTCTTATGCATTACATAATATGTGTTATGTGAATGGGGCTTGTCATCCCTTCTTCATGTAATGCATATGTGTAGGGAAGCTAACTTAGCGTCTTCCTCTTCATGAATGTATATAGCATATAACATATATTGATCCTTGTTTATTGGTATCAAGATGCTTCATTGACATATTTTTTAATTGATATCATGTTGTAGTCACCCCTTATGATTTTGTTTTTGTTTTAGACAAAAAGGGGGAGAACATTGTTTGCATTATTTTGATTGACAAAAAGGGGAGAAAGATTTTTACCCCTCGTTTTATCTATGGTTTTGATTACCCCTTTGTTGATGATTGACAAAAAGGGGGAGAAGAATTTGAGTTTTGTTTTTATATATGCATGATTGTGTTCTTGCATATACCAAGTTCATGCATAGGGATAAATAATAAGATATGATGCATGCTTTTGTTTAGTATCATGTGCTTCATTGCATATCTATTATGTTTATTGTGATGCATGAGTTAAGGGGGAGCTTCTTTGAAGCTTAACTTTAACCCATGCATATATAACTCCATGAGTTTTGTCATCATCAAAAAGGGGGAGATTGTTGGCCCAATGGCCTTCCACTCTAGTTTTGATGATGATCAACACTCATGTAGTTATGTTTACTAATATTCTTGTGTTTCTAAGTTTCAGATCATTAACAGGATATTAGTTGATGATTAGCTTCAACAAGATGATTAGAAGCTTATCATGGTGATTCCGGTGCCAAAGCTTAAAGATCATACCTTTGCACTTGGAGAATCACGGAGTTTAGGAGCAAGTCTACTTGAAGATGAAGATCGTCAAGAAGACTTAGGTATCCTAGTTTAGATTATGAGTTTTAGATCCATTTGTAAAGCTTAGTATAGTTGATATG
The DNA here is from genome assembly GCA_038442645.1 of Agave tequilana. Taxonomy (NCBI): domain Eukaryota; kingdom Viridiplantae; phylum Streptophyta; class Magnoliopsida; order Asparagales; family Asparagaceae; genus Agave; species Agave tequilana. The sequence goes on from JAVJIF010014750.1 coordinate 23,892, forward strand.
CTCAAGTGCACAAACACACACGTTTTATGTTTTGATATTTGGTTTTCATGAATAGTTTGATCAAAACAAGTTTTCAAGATTTATATGTATAGTAGATGTTTTCTATTTATACATACATGCTTAACTTATAGACAAACTTATTTTGACTATCCTATTCATGTTTTGGAAAAATCTAGTATGATAAAATACAAGTTTTGTTTATGATAAAAATACAAGAGTTGGTTTTTGGTATTTCTATCATGCATATCCTTTAAACCAAAACCTTGTTATATGCTAGATATCAAAAACATAGATATTTCATTATGATTGTGTAGTGGATCATATCTATACACACTATGCTTTAATAAGTTCAAAATATCTTGTTTTTGTATTTTGTGAAGTTATGGAAAAACAAGTTTTAGAAAAACATATTTTTAGAAAAACAGTTTTTATTGTGATTAAAACTATTTAGTGGATTTACTGTGAATTTATGGGATTTTTATTGAGTGAAAAGACCTATTTTCAAATCCCGTATCTGTGCAGTTCTGCACTGTGCCTGCCAGGCCAGTTCGGTCGACCGGACCGGTCGACCGCACCAAGTGGCGGTCGACCGGGTCGGTCGACCGATGTGCACAGACGTGCACGCTGGCTACACATTGTAGTCGGTCGACCGGACCGGTCGACCGAGTTGAGAGTTCAACTCTCAGGATGTTTCGGTCGACCGGGCCGGTCGACCGCTAGTGCCCAACGGTCACTTTTCTGACCGTTGGCGGTCGACCGGCCGGTCGACCGGCAGTCTGTCAGGCTGCCACATCAGCCTAACGGCTAGTTTTTCCTAGGGGCTATATATACCCCATTTCTCCATTGTTTTGGCTAAGATTTTTAGAGCTAAAAATTCCAGACCTTCTCTAGTGTTTAAAAGAGTTTTTAAAGGGTTTTAAGCCAAAAAGATTTCATCTTATTTGTTTTTGGGTTTTGGAAAATCAAAGAAAACTAGGTTTTGGGATTTTGATTTGATCTTTTATTTCTATCATATACAAGAGATTTCCCAAGTAGTTTTCTTTGTTGCTTGTTTCCAAAAACACTTAGTTTCCACACTTGAGCCATATCTTCTATCCTAAACTATTAGGATCTTGTTTGTGGAAAAAGAGAAAAGAGAGTGTTTGAGGTTGTTGTTGTAAACCTCTAAGTTGTACACCCTTATTCTTGTTGTATCCCTCTTCGGTAGAGGTGATCGGGTGATTGGTTTGTGAGCCTCTTAGGTAGAGGTGTTTGTTGTAGTTGGCTACGGGCCGTATCCCTCTTCGGTAGAGGTGGATTGTGGTTGTATAGCCTCGGTGGCTTTGTAAGGTGAGAGAGGAGTTTGGTACTCCTATAGTGGATTGGGAAATCCTACACGGTGGTGTAGGCGGGGATGTAGAGCAAGGTGCTCGAACCTCGAAACAAATCTTGGTGTTTGCGTATGATCCATTGTCTCTCTAACTCTCTCTCTTATATTTGTGCAAAGCATCATATTCATATCATATCATATTTGCTTGTGTTGTGCATTTTTCATATTGCCTTGCATTATTCATATTGCTATTCATTCTTATATGCTTGGCTTGATTGTGTGTATTTATATTGCTTGGATTGCTTGTGTGTGTGTGCCTAACTTATACTCATCCAACAAGAGCTTCACATAGCACCTCAACCCATTTCAAGGGGAATCAAGGGGAGTTAGTCCAGAGCCTCGCAAGGGGAATTCGGCTACACTTGTTGTATTGTATTAGTTTGTGCATAATTTGCATTAGCTTCCGCATTTAGCGCACTTAGTTTGCATTTAGTTTATTAGATTAGCACTTACACCTATTCACCCCCCCTCTAGGTGTTTTTCAATTGGTATCAGAGCTAGTGCTCCTGATACTTAGGCTTAACATCCTAGGAGTGAGATCCATTTGCTTGCTAATCTTATTTGCATTTGTTTGCTTGTTTGCACACATATAGTTTACCATGGACTTCATGACCCCACCTAGCTATGATCCTTCCAACATTGATATTTGGAAGTATAGGATGTCCATGTACCTAAAGACCCTAGGTTTGCATGTTTTCCTTGCCGCCACCAAGAGATGTTATCTTGGTGATTGCAATCATATAGGGGCCAATGCACAAGCCCTAGAGGCCATTAGAAGCACTTTACCAAAAGAATATCTTTTACGTGTTTCTAATCTTGATTCCGCTTTTGCAGTGGGAACAAGTTGACAACAACCACCACCACCTCGGAGCTTCAAGTTCAAATTCTAGAAGAGGAATCTAGTGGAGAATCCGATCCACAATGCTTCATGGTCCAAGGGAATGACTCCCTTGAGGTACATTCGGAATCCCACCTAGATAGTGATTATGATGCTAGTTCTTCATGTGATGATATTGTTGATCCCCATGCCTTGAATGAAGAACTATCTATTGTTTGTGAAAACTAATTGAAAAATATAAGATTTTGAAAAGGAAAAGTCTAGAAATTGAAAAAGAAAATAAGTGTTTGCATTCTAGACTTGATGTGTTTTGCAAGAGAAGGTTGAGGTCTATAATGAAAGGGATTCATTAAAATCTCAACTTGATCTTGCACTTAAAGAAAATGAATTTTTAAAGTCTAAAAATGATTGCCATGCTATTTTAAAGAAAAATGAAAACTTGTCTTCTAGAGTTGATTTTGTTTTAAAAGAGAATGTTGTTTTGAAAAACAAAATCATTTCTATTTCCAATGATTTAAATGTTTGCTTAGAGAAAAATATTGTATTGCAAAATAAGAGTGATTCACATGTTTGCCATGCTAGGGTAGTTTCACCTAAATCACCCATTGCATGTTCCACTTCTTCTATGCTCGAAAATGATATAAATTTGTTAAAGAAGAAAATGGATTGTTTGGGCTCCACTATGAGCCAATGTGCCATGAACCACTCTCGATTGGAAACCTTGGTTCGAAAGAAACAAGTTCCAACTTCTATGCATGCACACCCTCCACGGCATACACATGCTCCTCACGGACACCATCAACACATGTATGCTCATGTGTACTCATGTACACATTGTGGACGTAAGGGCCACCTTGCTAAATTTTGCTATGATAGATTACATACTCCTAATTTAGCAAAGAACTTTGTTTGGGTTAGAGAAGGTACTAACCCCCATGGACCCAAAAGAGTATGGGTACCAAAGACCACCCCTCCTATTATTTTTGATGTAGGTGTGGGCTCTCACATGACGTGAGAGTGATGACACCTTGGAGTGGATGCGTTCCGGACTTAAAGGATATCTATTGGATGCATCACTTTCAAGGGAAGAGATGGTGGAGAGGACCACCAAGTTTTGGAGACAAGGAGAGTTGCCCTCTAGGTTTTGGTAACAATTCCTAACTCCTTATTATTTGTTTACACGCTTTATATTTCATCTTTGATTATAGCATGTTTTTATTGTCATTGGATTAGTATGTTCATTCCATGTTTATTAGATCCTTGACATACATGTATAGCATTTGAGACACACATGCTATATGATCCCATACTTAGTGTTCTCACTTATGTTTAAGCTATAATGTACATCATGAATCTAATACATGTGAATTCACATAATAATCATGTTTTAGTTTTCCATGATGACTTTTATCATGATGATTTTTTGTATTTGTTTTGATGCTTCTTGTTAAGATTACTTGTTTAGATGTTAGTTTTCATTAAGACTAGGATTATACTTGTACATATAGTGGGCCACAAATAAATTTATATATGTTTGGGCTTGATTGCTTATTTGAACCATTAGATGTGCTAGTATAGTCTAGTTTTGATGATCCATACATTTTAGACTTGTATTCATATTTTTGGATTTATATGAGTTTTGATTTCATGTATATGTTTATTTTGCCAAAACATAAGATATACATGTATACCTCTTGAGTCATTTGCCTTCCATGTAAATCTATTTATGGACTCAATTGTGTTTAAGGATATGTATGTATACTTAGTGTATTGACAATACATACATATACCTTGAAATGAAAATTGATTTAATGTAAAGATTTAGATTTTCATGTTTTGATGTTTTTGTGTCAATATTTAACTTCATGTATATGTCTATCTAGTTCAAACTAATCTTATACATTTACATCTTTTTGAGCCACGTGCCTCATGAATATACATTTAGTGGACTCGTTGAGTTTTGGATATGTATGTATATTTTAGCTTGTATTAGACATACATATGCCTTGAAGATTAAATAAGTAGTTTTATATGATTCTTCATGTTTTTGATGGAATTATGTTTTAAGGAATAATTGAGCTTAATGAAATATTTTCATGATTATGATCTTCACATATTATTTGTACACTCATATCTATTGCTCATGTTTTGTTTCTCATGAGTTATGCTTTATTGGTTAGAGTGATGATTATCATGTGAATTTCATTTTTGTTTTATTCCTTGCTTGAAGGATTTCGTGCTAGTTAACAAGTTTTCCATTTAACTAGTTGCGGTATTTCTTCATATGGTAGAGAACTACATTTTCAATCTATTTTTGAAAACCCCTACCATCCAAGGGCGGTAGGATGGGAGATCATGTTCATGTATGCTCTAAATTGAAAATCTTTAAAAACTTGAATTATGATTGGGTGGTAGAGAATATGATGTATACACTTGAACTTATTGTTATGTCAATTGGTATCATTGAACTCTTTCAATTGGTATCATTTTGATCTTCTTGTATACTCATATATGTTTTGTATGTATGTATGCTTTAAATTCCAAGTATCAATTTCTATTGGTATCTATTTTTCATACATATATATGTTTGTGTTTATGCTAGTGCTTGAGTTCAATTTTGTTTAAATTGATTACTTTTTAAATTGTTATCAAGACTATGCATGACTTTAGTTTGTATTTCATAAGTTAGGTGAAGAAAATATGATTTTGTATTTCAATTGGTATTTGTACTCCCACACTTTATGATTAAAAGTTGTTTATATGTTTTAAAATGAACAATTCTTACAATTGGTATCAATGTTTCTATGTAAAATCTTTTCAATTGGTAAATATTTACAATTGGTATCATATTTAAGAAATTCAAAATTTGTTTTGGTTTCAAGATTCAGGTTAAGAATTCAAGACTTATGTTTAATTACAATGGTATCTCAAAAAGTTGTTTAAAAAAAATATTCAAAGTTTTTATTTGTATTTCCTATATGCAAGGAGAGCTTAAATCTCCTCTTACATATGGATTCATGTTGAGTATATTATAAATTGAGGAGCTTGACAACTCTTCTTTATATGATATACGTGTGTAGGGGAGCTTCACATCTCCTCTTATGCATTACATAATATGTGTTATGTGAATTGGGGCTTGTCATCCCTTCTTCATGTAATGCATATGTGTAGGGAAGCTAACTTAGCGTCTTCCTCTTCATGAATGTATATAGCATATAACATATATTGATCCTTGTTTATTGGTATCAAGATGCTTCATTGACATATTTTTTAATTGATATCATGTTTGTAGTCACCCCTTATTGATTTTGTTTTTGTTTTAGACAAAAAGGGGGAGAACATTGTTTGCATTATTTTGATTGACAAAAAGGGGGAGAAAGATTTTTACCCCTCGTTTTATCTATGGTTTTGATTACCCCTTTGTTGATGATTGACAAAAAGGGGGAGAAGAATTTGAGTTTTGTTTTTATATATGCATGATTGTGTTCTTGCATATACCAAGTTCATGCATAGGGATAAATAATAAGATATGATGCATGCTTTTGTTTAGTATCATGTGCTTTCATTGCATATCTATTATGTTTATTGTGATGCATGAGTTAAGGGGGAGCTTCTTTGAAGCTTAACTTTAACCCATGCATATATAACTCCATGAGTTTTGTCATCATCAAAAAGGGGGAGATTGTTGGCCCAATGGCCTTCCACTCTAGTTTTGATGATGATCAACACTCATGTAGTTATGTTTACTAATATTCTTGTGTTTCTAAGTTTCAGATCATTAACAGGATATTAGTTGATGATTAGCTTCAACAAGATGATTAGAAGCTTATCATGGTGATTCCGGTGCCAAAGCTTAAAGATCATACCTTTGCACTTGGAGAATCACGGAGTTTAGGAGCAAGTCTACTTGAAGATGAAGATCGTCAAGAAGACTTAGGTATCCTAGTTTAGATTATGAGTTTTAGATCCATTTGTAAAGCTTAGTATAGTTGATATGCTCAAGTGCACAAACACACACGTTTTATGTTTTGATATTTGGTTTCATGAATAGTTTGATCAAAACAAGTTTTCAAGATTTATATGTATAGTAGATGTTTTCTATTTATACATACATGCTTAACTTATAGACAAACTTATTTTGACTATCCTATTCATGTTTTGGAAAAATCTAGTATGATAAAATACAAGTTTTGTTTATGATAAAAATACAAGAGTTGGTTTTTGGTATTTCTATCATGCATATCCTTTAAACCAAAACCTTGTTATATGCTAGATATCAAAAACATAGATATTCATTATGATTGTGTAGTGGATCATATCTATACACACTATGCTTTAATAAGTTCAAAATATCTTGTTTTTGTATTTTGTGAAGTTATGGAAAAAACAAGTTTTAGAAAAACATATTTTTAGAAAAACAGTTTTATTGTGATTAAAACTATTTAGTGGATTTACTGTGAATTTATGGGATTTTTATTGAGTGAAAAGACCTATTTTCAAATCCCGTATCTGTGCAGTTCTGCACTGTGCCTGCCAGGCCAGTTCGGTCGACCGGACCGGTCGACCGCACCAAGTGGCCGGTCGACCGGGTCGGTCGACCGATGTGCACAGACGTGCACGCTGGCTACACATTGTAGTCGGTCGACCGGACCGGTCGACCGAGTTGAGAGTTCAACTCTCAGGATGTTTCGGTCGACCGGGCCGGTCGACCGCTAGTGCCCAACGGTCACTTTCTGACCGTTGGCGGTCGACCGGGCCGGTCGACCGGCAGTCTGTCAGGCTGCCACATCAGCCTAACGGCTAGTTTTTCCTAGGGGCTATATATACCCCATTTCTCCATTGTTTTGGCTAAGATTTTTAGAGCTAAAAATTCCAGACCTTCTCTAGTGTTTAAAAGAGTTTTTAAAAGGGTTTTAAGCCAAAAAGATTTCATCTTATTTGTTTTTGGGTTTTTGGAAAATCAAAGAAAACTAGGTTTTGGGATTTTGATTTGATCTTTTATTTCTATCATATACAAGAGATTTCCCAAGTAGTTTTTCTTTGTTGCTTGTTTCCAAAAACACTTAGTTTCCACACTTGAGCCATATCTTCTATCCTAAACTATTAGGATCTTGTTTTTGTGGAAAAAGAGAAAAGAGAGTGTTGAGGTTGTTGTTGTAAACCTCTAAGTTGTACACCCTTATTCTTGTTGTATCCCTCTTCGGTAGAGGTGATCGGGTGATTGGTTTGTGAGCCTCTTAGGTAGAGGTGTTTGTTGTAGTTGGCTACGGGCCGTATCCCTCTTCGGTAGAGGTGGATTGTGGTTGTATAGCCTCGGTGGCTTTGTAAGGTTGAGAGAGGAGTTTGGTACTCCTATAGTGGATTGGGAAATCCTACACGGTGGTGTAGGCGGGGATGTAGAGCAAGGTGCTCGAACCTCGAAACAAATCTTGGTGTTTGCGTATTGATCCATTGTCTCTCTAACTCTCTCTCTTATATTTGTGCAAAGCATCATATTCATATCATATCATATTTGCTTGTGTTGTGCATTTTTCATATTGCCTTGCATTTATTCATATTGCTATTCATTCTTATATGCTTGGCTTGATTGTGTGTATTTTATATTGCTTGGATTGCTTGTGTGTGTGTGCCTAACTTATACTCATCCAACAAGAGCTTCACATAGCACCTCAACCCATTTCAAGGGGAATCAAGGGGAGTTAGTCCAGAGCCTCGCAAGGGGAATTCGGCTACACTTGTTGTATTGTATTAGTTTGTGCATAATTTGCATTAGCTTCCGCATTTAGCGCACTTAGTTTGCATTTAGTTTATTAGATTAGCACTTACACCTATTCACCCCCCCTCTAGGTGTTTTTCAATTGGTATCAGAGCTAGTGCTCCTGATACTTAGGCTTAACATCCTAGGAGTGAGATCCATTTGCTTGCTAATCTTATTTGCATTTGTTTGCTTGTTTGCACACATATAGTTTACCATGGACTTCATGACCCCACCTAGCTATGATCCTTCCAACATTGATATTTGGAAGTATAGGATGTCCATGTACCTAAAGACCCTAGGTTTGCATGTTTTCCTTGCCGCCACCAAGAGATGTTATCTTGGTGATTGCAATCATATAGGGGCCAATGCACAAGCCCTAGAGGCCATTAGAAGCACTTTACCAAAAGAATATCTTTTACGTGTTTCTAATCTTGATTCCGCTTTTGCAGTGTGGAACAAGTTGACAACAACCACCACCACCTCGGAGCTTCAAGTTCAAATTCTAGAAGAGGAATCTAGTGGAGAATCCGATCCACAATGCTTCATGGTCCAAGGGAATGACTCCCTTGAGGTACATTCGGAATCCCACCTAGATAGTGATTATGATGCTAGTTCTTCATGTGATGATATTGTTGATCCCCATGCCTTGAATGAAGAACTATCTATTGTTTGTGAAAAACTAATTGAAAAATATAAGATTTTGAAAAGGAAAAGTCTAGAAATTGAAAAAGAAAATAAGTGTTTGCATTCTAGACTTGATTGTGTTTTGCAAGAGAAGGTTGAGGTCTATAATGAAAGGGATTCATTAAAATCTCAACTTGATCTTGCACTTAAAGAAAATGAATTTTTAAAGTCTAAAAATGATTGCCATGCTATTTTAAAGAAAAATGAAAACTTGTCTTCTAGAGTTGATTTTGTTTTAAAAGAGAATGTTGTTTTGAAAAACAAAATCATTTCTATTTCCAATGATTTAAATGTTTGCTTAGAGAAAAATATTGTATTGCAAAATAAGAGTGATTCACATGTTTGCCATGCTAGGGTAGTTTCACCTAAATCACCCATTGCATGTTCCACTTTTCTATGCTCGAAAATGATATAAATTTGTTAAAGAAGAAAATGGATTGTTTGGGCTCCACTATGAGCCAATGTGCCATGAACCACTCTCGATTGGAAACCTTGGTTCGAAAGAAACAAGTTCCAACTTCTATGCATGCACACCTCCACGGCATACACATGCTCCTCACGGACACCATCAACACATGTATGCTCATGTGTACTCATGTACACATTGTGGACGTAAGGGCCACCTTGCTAAATTTTGCTATGATAGATTACATACTCCTAATTTAGCAAAGAACTTTGTTTGGGTTAGAGAAGGTACTAACCCCCATGGACCAAAAGAGTATAGGTACCAAAGACCACCCCTCCTATTATTTTTGATGTAGGTGTGGGCTCTCACATGACGTGAGAGTGATGACACCTTGGAGTGGATGCGTTCCGGACTTAAAGGATATCTATTGGATGCATCACTTTCAAGGGAAGAGATGGTGGAGAGGACCACCAAGTTTTGGAGACAAGGAGAGTTGCCCTCTAGGTTTTGGTAACAATTCCTAACTCCTTATTATTTGTTTACACGCTTTATATTTCATCTTTGATTATAGCATGTTTTTATTGTCATTGGATTAGTATGTTCATTCCATGTTTATTAGATCCTTGACATACATGTATAGCATTTGAGACACACATGCTATATGATCCCATACTTAGTGTTCTCACTTATGTTTAAGCTATAATGTACATCATGAATCTAATACATGTGAATTCACATAATAATCATGTTTTAGTTTTCCATGATGACTTTTATCATGATGATTTTTGTATTTGTTTTGATGCTTCTTGTTAAGATTACTTGTTTAGATGTTAGTTTTCATTAAGACTAGGAATTATACTTGTACATATAGTGGGCCACAAATAAATTTATATATGTTTGGGCTTGATTGCTTATTTGAACCCATTAGATGTGCTAGTATAGTCTAGTTTTGATGATCCATACATTTTAGACTTGTATTCATATTTTTGGATTTATATGAGTTTTGATTTCATGTATATGTTTATTTTGCCAAAACATTAAGATATACATGTATACCTCTTGAGTCATTTGCCTTCCATGTAAATCTATTTATGGACTCAATTGTGTTTAGGGATATGTATGTATACTTAGTGTATTGACAATACATACATATACCTTGAAATGAAAATTGATTTAATGTAAAGATTTAGATTTTCATGTTTTGATGTTTTTGTGTCAATATTTAACTTCATGTATATGTCTATCTAGTTCAAACTAATCTTATACATATACATCTTTTTGAGCCACGTGCCTTCATGAATATACATTTAGTGGACTCGTTGAGTTTTGGATATGTATGTATATTTTAGCTTGTATTAGACATACATATGCCTTGAAGATTAAATAAGTAGTTTTATATGATTCTTCATGTTTTTGATGGAATTATGTTTTAAGGAATAATTGAGCTTAATGAAATATTTTTCATGATTATGATCTTCACATATTATTTGTACACTCATATCTATTGCTCATGTTTTGTTTCTCATGAGTTATGCTTTATTGGTTAGAGTGATGATTATCATGTGAATTTCATTTTTGTTTTATTCCTTGCTTGAAGGATTTCGTGCTAGTTAACAAGTTTTCCATTTAACTAGTTGCGGTATTCTTCATATGGTAGAGATTTTCAAACAAAACTACATTTTCAAATCTATTTTTGAAAACCCCTACCATCCAAGGGCGGTAGGATGGGAGATCATGTTCATGTATGCTCTAAATTGAAAATCTTTAAAACTTGAATTATGATTGGGTGGTAGAGAATATGATGTATACACTTGAACTTATTGTTATGTCAATTGGTATCATTGAACTCTTTCAATTGGTATCATTTTGATCTTCTTGTATACTCATATATGTTTTGTATGTATGTATGCTTTAAATTCCAAGTATATCAATTTCTATTGGTATCTATTTTTCATACATATATATGTTTGTGTTTATGCTAGTGCTTGAGTTTCAATTTTGTTTAAATTGATTACTTTTAAATTGTTATCAAGACTATGCATGACTTTAGTTTGTATTTCATAAAGGTGGAGAAAATATGATTTTGTATTTCAATTGGTATTTGTACTCCCACACTTTATGATTAAAAGTTGTTTATATGTTTTAAAATGAACAATTCTTACAATTGGTATCAATGTTTCTATGTAAAATCTTTTCAATGGTAAAATATTTACAATTGGTATCATATTTAAGAAATTCAAAATTTGTTTTGGTTTCAAGATTCATGTTTAAGAATTCAAGACTTATGTTTAATTACAATTGGTATCTCAAAAAGTTGTTTAAAAAAAATATTCAAAGTTTTTATTTGTATTTCCTATATGCAAGGAGAGCTTAACATCTCTCTTACATATGGATTCATGTTGAGTATATTATAAATTGAGGAGCTTGACAACTCTTCTTTATATGATATACGTGTGTAGGGGGAGCTTCACATCTCCTCTTATGCATTACATAATATGTGTTATGTGAATTGGGGCTTGTCATCCCTTCTTCATGTAATGCATATGTGTAGGGAAGCTAACTTAGCGTCTTCCTCTTCATGAATGTATATAGCATATAACATATATTGATCCTTGTTTATTGGTATCAAGATGCTTCATTGACATATTTTTTAATTGATATCATGTTTGTAGTCACCCCTTATTGATTTTGTTTTTGTTTTAGACAAAAAGGGGGAGAACATTGTTTGCATTATTTTGATTGACAAAAAGGGGGAGAAAGATTTTTACCCCTCGTTTTATCTATGGTTTTGATTACCCCTTTGTTGATGATTGACAAAAAGGGGGAGAAGAATTTGAGTTTTGTTTTTATATATGCATGATTGTGTTCTTGCATATACCAAGTTCATGCATAGGGATAAATAATAAGATATGATGCATGCTTTTGTTTAGTATCATGTGCTTTCATTGCATATCTATTATGTTTATTGTGATGCATGAGTTAAGGGGGAGCTTCTTTGAAGCTTAACTTTAACCCATGCATATATAACTCCATGAGTTTTGTCATCATCAAAAAGGGGGAGATTGTTGGCCCAATGGCCTTCCACTCTAGTTTTGATGATGATCAACACTCATGTAGTTATGTTTACTAATATTCTTGTGTTTCTAAGTTTCAGATCATTAACAGGATATTAGTTGATGATTAGCTTCAACAAGATGATTAGAAGCTTATCATGGTGATTCCGGTGCCAAAGCTTAAAGATCATACCTTTGCACTTGGAGAATCACGGAGTTTAGGAGCAAGTCTACTTGAAGATGAAGATCGTCAAGAAGACTTAGGTATCCTAGTTTAGATTATGAGTTTTAGATCCATTTGTAAAGCTTAGTATAGTTGATATGCTCAAGTGCACAAACACACACGTTTTATGTTTTGATATTTGGTTTTCATGAATAGTTTGATCAAAACAAGTTTTCAAGATTTATATGTATAGTAGATGTTTTCTATTTATACATACATGCTTAACTTATAGACAAACTTATTTTGACTATCCTATTCATGTTTTGGAAAAATCTAGTATGATAAAATACAAGTTTTGTTTATGATAAAAATACAAGAGTTGGTTTTTGGTATTTCTATCATGCATATCCTTTAAACCAAACCTTGTTATATGCTAGATATCAAAAACATAGATATTTCATTATGATTGTGTAGTGGATCATATCTATACACACTATGCTTTAATAAGTTCAAAATATCTTGTTTTTGTATTTTGTGAAGTTATGGAAAAACAAGTTTTAGAAAAACATATTTTTAGAAAAACAGTTTTTATTGTGATTAAAACTATTTAGTGGATTTACTGTGAATTTATGGGATTTTTATTGAGTGAAAAGACCTATTTTCAAATCCCGTATCTGTGCAGTTCTGCACTGTGCCTGCCAGGCCAGTTCGGTCGACCGGACCGGTCGACCGCACCAAGTGGCCGGTCGACCGGGTCGGTCGACCGATGTGCACAGACGTGCACGCTGGCTACACATTGTAGTCGGTCGACCGGACCGGTCGACCGAGTTGAGAGTTCAACTCTCAGGATGTTTCGGTCGACCGGGCCGGTCGACCGCTAGTGCCCAACGGTCACTTTTCTGACCGTTGGCGGTCGACCGGGCCGGTCGACCGGCAGTCTGTCAGGCTGCCACATCAGCCTAACGGCTAGTTTTTCCTAGGGGCTATATATACCCCATTTCTCCATTGTTTTGGCTAAGATTTTTAGAGCTAAAAATTCCAGACCTTCTCTAGTGTTTAAAAGAGTTTTTAAAAGGGTTTTAAGCCAAAAAGATTTCATCTTATTTGTTTTTGGGTTTTTGGAAAATCAAAGAAAACTAGGTTTTGGGATTTTGATTTGATCTTTTATTTCTATCATATACAAGAGATTTCCCAAGTAGTTTTTCTTTGTTGCTTGTTTCCAAAAACACTTAGTTTCCACACTTGAGCCATATCTTCTATCCTAAACTATTAGGATCTTGTTTTTGTGGAAAAAGAGAAAAGAGAGTGTTTGAGGTTGTTGTTGTAAACCTCTAAGTTGTACACCCTTATTCTTGTTGTATCCCTCTTCGGTAGAGGTGATCGGGTGATTGGTTTGTGAGCCTCTTAGGTAGAGGTGTTTGTTGTAGTTGGCTACGGGCCGTATCCCTCTTCGGTAGAGGTGGATTGTGGTTGTATAGCCTCGGTGGCTTTGTAAGGTTGAGAGAGGAGTTTGGTACTCCTATAGTGGATTGGGAAATCCTACACGGTGGTGTAGGCGGGGATGTAGAGCAAGGTGCTCGAACCTCGAAACAAATCTTGGTGTTTGCGTATTGATCCATTGTCTCTCTAACTCTCTCTCTTATATTTGTGCAAAGCATCATATTCATATCATATCATATTTGCTTGTGTTGTGCATTTTTCATATTGCCTTGCATTTATTCATATTGCTATTCATTCTTATATGCTTGGCTTGATTGTGTGTATTTTATATTGCTTGGATTGCTTGTGTGTGTGTGCCTAACTTATACTCATCCAACAAGAGCTTCACATAGCACCTCAACCCATTTCAAGGGGAATCAAGGGGAGTTAGTCCAGAGCCTCGCAAGGGGAATTCGGCTACACTTGTTGTATTGTATTAGTTTGTGCATAATTTGCATTAGCTTCCGCATTTAGCGCACTTAGTTTGCATTTAGTTTATTAGATTAGCACTTACACCTATTCACCCCCCCTCTAGGTGTTTTTCAATTGGTATCAGAGCTAGTGCTCCTGATACTTAGGCTTAACATCCTAGGAGTGAGATCCATTTGCTTGCTAATCTTATTTGCATTTGTTTGCTTGTTTGCACACATATAGTTTACCATGGACTTCATGACCCCACCTAGCTATGATCCTTCCAACATTGATATTTGGAAGTATAGGATGTCCATGTACCTAAAGACCCTAGGTTTGCATGTTTTCCTTGCCGCCACCAAGAGATGTTATCTTGGTGATTGCAATCATATAGGGGCCAATGCACAAGCCCTAGAGGCCATTAGAAGCACTTTACCAAAAGAATATCTTTTACGTGTTTCTAATCTTGATTCCGCTTTTGCAGTGTGGAACAAGTTGACAACAACCACCACCACCTCGGAGCTTCAAGTTCAAATTCTAGAAGAGGAATCTAGTGGAGAATCCGATCCACAATGCTTCATGGTCCAAGGGAATGACTCCCTTGAGGTACATTCGGAATCCCACCTAGATAGTGATTATGATGCTAGTTCTTCATGTGATGATATTGTTGATCCCCATGCCTTGAATGAAGAACTATCTATTGTTTGTGAAAAACTAATTGAAAAATATAAGATTTTGAAAAGGAAAAGTCTAGAAATTGAAAAAGAAAATAAGTGTTTGCATTCTAGACTTGATTGTGTTTTGCAAGAGAAGGTTGAGGTCTATAATGAAAGGGATTCATTAAAATCTCAACTTGATCTTGCACTTAAAGAAAATGAATTTTTAAAGTCTAAAAATGATTGCCATGCTATTTTAAAGAAAAATGAAAACTTGTCTTCTAGAGTTGATTTTGTTTTAAAAGAGAATGTTGTTTTGAAAAACAAAATCATTTCTATTTCCAATGATTTAAATGTTTGCTTAGAGAAAAATATTGTATTGCAAAATAAGAGTGATTCACATGTTTGCCATGCTAGGGTAGTTTCACCTAAATCACCCATTGCATGTTCACTTCTTCTATGCTCGAAAATGATATAAATTTGTTAAAGAAGAAAATGGATTGTTTGGGCTCCACTATGAGCCAATGTGCCATGAACCACTCTCGATTGGAAACCTTGGTTCGAAAGAAACAAGTTCCAACTTCTATGCATGCACACCCTCCACGGCATACACATGCTCCTCACGGACACCATCAACACATGTATGCTCATGTGTACTCATGTACACATTGTGGACGTAAGGGCCACCTTGCTAAATTTTGCTATGATAGATTACATACTCCTAATTTAGCAAAGAACTTTGTTTGGGTTAGAGAAGGTACTAACCCCCATGGACCCAAAAGAGTATGGGTACCAAAGACCACCCCTCCTATTATTTTTGATGTAGGTGTGGGCTCTCACATGACGTGAGAGTGATGACACCTTGGAGTGGATGCGTTCCGGACTTAAAGGATATCTATTGGATGCATCACTTTCAAGGGAAGAGATGGTGGAGAGGACCACCAAGTTTTGGAGACAAGGAGAGTTGCCCTCTAGGTTTTGGTAACAATTCCTAACTCCTTATTATTTGTTTACACGCTTTATATTTCATCTTTGATTATAGCATGTTTTTATTGTCATTGGATTAGTATGTTCATTCCATGTTTATTAGATCCTTGACATACATGTATAGCATTTGAGACACACATGCTATATGATCCCATACTTAGTGTTCTCACTTATGTTTAAGCTATAATGTACATCATGAATCTAATACATGTGAATTCACATAATAATCATGTTTTAGTTTTCCATGATGACTTTTATCATGATGATTTTTGTATTTGTTTTGATGCTTCTTGTTAAGATTACTTGTTTAGATGTTAGTTTTCATTAAGACTAGGAATTATACTTGTACATATAGTGGGCCACAAATAAATTTATATATGTTTGGGCTTGATTGCTTATTTGAACCCATTAGATGTGCTAGTATAGTCTAGTTTTGATGATCCATACATTTTAGACTTGTATTCATATTTTTGGATTTATATGAGTTTTGATTTCATGTATATGTTTATTTTGCCAAAACATTAAGATATACATGTATACCTCTTGAGTCATTTGCCTTCCATGTAAATCTATTTATGGACTCAATTGTGTTTAGGGATATGTATGTATACTTAGTGTATTGACAATACATACATATACCTTGAAATGAAAATTGATTTAATGTAAAGATTTAGATTTTCATGTTTTGATGTTTTTGTGTCAATATTTAACTTCATGTATATGTCTATCTAGTTCAAACTAATCTTATACATATACATCTTTTTGAGCCACGTGCCTTCATGAATATACATTTAGTGGACTCGTTGAGTTTTGGATATGTATGTATATTTTAGCTTGTATTAGACATACATATGCCTTGAAGATTAAATAAGTAGTTTTATATGATTCTTCATGTTTTTGATGGAATTATGTTTTAAGGAATAATTGAGCTTAATGAAATATTTTTCATGATTATGATCTTCACATATTATTTGTACACTCATATCTATTGCTCATGTTTTGTTTCTCATGAGTTATGCTTTATTGGTTAGAGTGATGATTATCATGTGAATTTCATTTTTGTTTTATTCCTTGCTTGAAGGATTTCGTGCTAGTTAACAAGTTTTCCATTTAACTAGTTGCGGTATTCTTCATATGGTAGAGATTTTCAAACAAAACTACATTTTCAAATCTATTTTTGAAAACCCCTACCATCCAAGGGCGGTAGGATGGGAGATCATGTTCATGTATGCTCTAAATTGAAAATCTTTAAAACTTGAATTATGATTGGGTGGTAGAGAATATGATGTATACACTTGAACTTATTGTTATGTCAATTGGTATCATTGAACTCTTTCAATTGGTATCATTTTGATCTTCTTGTATACTCATATATGTTTTGTATGTATGTATGCTTTAAATTCCAAGTATATCAATTTCTATTGGTATCTATTTTTCATACATATATATGTTTGTGTTTATGCTAGTGCTTGAGTTTCAATTTTGTTTAAATTGATTACTTTTAAATTGTTATCAAGACTATGCATGACTTTAGTTTGTATTTCATAAAGGTGGAGAAAATATGATTTTGTATTTCAATTGGTATTTGTACTCCCACACTTTATGATTAAAAGTTGTTTATATGTTTTAAAATGAACAATTCTTACAATTGGTATCAATGTTTCTATGTAAAATCTTTTCAATTGGTAAAATATTTACAATTGGTATCATATTTAAGAAATTCAAAATTTGTTTTGGTTTCAAGATTCATGTTTAAGAATTCAAGACTTATGTTTAATTACAATTGGTATCTCAAAAAGTTGTTTAAAAAAAATATTCAAAGTTTTTATTTGTATTTCCTATATGCAAGGAGAGCTTAACATCTCTCTTACATATGGATTCATGTTGAGTATATTATAAATTGAGGAGCTTGACAACTCTTCTTTATATGATATACGTGTGTAGGGGGAGCTTCACATCTCCTCTTATGCATTACATAATATGTGTTATGTGAATTGGGGCTTGTCATCCCTTCTTCATGTAATGCATATGTGTAGGGAAGCTAACTTAGCGTCTTCCTCTTCATGAATGTATATAGCATATAACATATATGATCCTTGTTTATTGGTATCAAGATGCTTCATTGACATATTTTTTAATTGATATCATGTTTGTAGTCACCCCTTATTGATTTTGTTTTTGTTTTAGACAAAAGGGGGAGAACATTGTTTGCATTATTTTGATTGACAAAAAGGGGGAGAAAGATTTTTACCCCTCGTTTTATCTATGGTTTTGATTACCCCTTTGTTGATGATTGACAAAAAGGGGGAGAAGAATTTGAGTTTTGTTTTTATATATGCATGATTGTGTTCTTGCATATACCAAGTTCATGCATAGGGATAAATAATAAGATATGATGCATGCTTTTGTTTAGTATCATGTGCTTTCATTGCATATCTATTATGTTTATTGTGATGCATGAGTTAAGGGGGAGCTTCTTTGAAGCTTAACTTTAACCCATGCATATATAACTCCATGAGTTTTGTCATCATCAAAAAGGGGAGATTGTTGGCCCAATGGCCTTCCACTCTAGTTTTGATGATGATCAACACTCATGTAGTTATGTTTACTAATATTCTTGTGTTTCTAAGTTTCAGATCATTAACAGGATATTAGTTGATGATTAGCTTCAACAAGATGATTAGAAGCTTATCATGGTGATTCCGGTGCCAAAGCTTAAAGATCATACCTTTGCACTTGGAGAATCACGGAGTTTAGGAGCAAGTCTACTTGAAGATGAAGATCGTCAAGAAGACTTAGGTATCCTAGTTTAGATTATGAGTTTTAGATCCATTTGTAAAGCTTAGTATAGTTGATATGCTCAAGTGCACAAACACACACGTTTTATGTTTTGATATTTGGTTTTCATGAATAGTTTGATCAAAACAAGTTTTCAAGATTTATATGTATAGTAGATGTTTTCTATTTATACATACATGCTTAACTTATAGACAAACTTATTTTGACTATCCTATTCATGTTTTGGAAAAATCTAGTATGATAAAATACAAGTTTTGTTTATGATAAAAATACAAGAGTTGGTTTTTGGTATTTCTATCATGCATATCCTTTAAACCAAAACCTTGTTATATGCTAGATATCAAAAACATAGATATTTCATTATGATTGTGTAGTGGATCATATCTATACACACTATGCTTTAATAAGTTCAAAATATCTTGTTTTTGTATTTTGTGAAGTTATGGAAAAACAAGTTTTAGAAAAACATATTTTTAGAAAAACAGTTTTTATTGTGATTAAAACTATTTAGTGGATTTACTGTGAATTTATGGGATTTTTATTGAGTGAAAAGACCTATTTTCAAATCCCGTATCTGTGCAGTTCTGCACTGTGCCTGCCAGGCCAGTTCGGTCGACCGGACCGGTCGACCGCACCAAGTGGCCGGTCGACCGGGTCGGTCGACCGATGTGCACAGACGTGCACGCTGGCTACACATTGTAGTCGGTCGACCGGACCGGTCGACCGAGTTGAGAGTTCAACTCTCAGGATGTTTCGGTCGACCGGGCCGGTCGACCGCTAGTGCCCAACGGTCACTTTTCTGACCGTTGGCGGTCGACCGGGCCGGTCGACCGGCAGTCTGTCAGGCTGCCACATCAGCCTAACGGCTAGTTTTCCTAGGGGCTATATATACCCCATTTCTCCATTGTTTTGGCTAAGATTTTAGAGCTAAAAATTCCAGACCTTCTCTAGTGTTTAAAAGAGTTTTTAAAAGGGTTTTAAGCCAAAAAGATTTCATCTTATTTGTTTTTGGGTTTTGGAAAATCAAAGAAAACTAGGTTTTGGGATTTGATTTGATCTTTTATTTCTATCATATACAAGAGATTTCCCAAGTAGTTTTTCTTTGTTGCTTGTTTCCAAAAACACTTAGTTTCCACACTTGAGCCATATCTTCTATCCTAAACTATTAGGATCTTGTTTTTGTGGAAAAAGAGAAAAGAGAGTGTTTGAGGTTGTTGTTGTAAACCTCTAAGTTGTACACCCTTATTCTTGTTGTATCCCTCTTCGGTAGAGGTGATCGGGTGATTGGTTTGTGAGCCTCTTAGGTAGAGGTGTTTGTTGTAGTTGGCTACGGGCCGTATCCCTCTTCGGTAGAGGTGGATTGTGGTTGTATAGCCTCGGTGGCTTTGTAAGGTGGAGAGAGGAGTTTGGTACTCCTATAGTGGATTGGGAAATCCTACACGGAGGTGTAGGCGGGGATGTAGAGCAAGGTGCTCGAACCTCGAAACAAATCTTGGTGTTTGCGTATTGATCCATTGTCTCTCTAACTCTCTCTCTTATATTTGTGCAAAGCATCATATTCATATCATATCATATTGCTTGTGTTGTGCATTTTTCATATTGCCTTGCATTTATTCATATTGCTATTCATTCTTATATGCTTGGCTTGATTGTGTGTATTTTATATTGCTTGGATTGCTTGTGTGTGTGTGCCTAACTTATACTCATCCAACAAGAGCTTCACATAGCACCTCAACCCATTTCAAGGGGAATCAAGGGGAGTTAGTCCAGAGCCTCGCAAGGGGAATTCGGCTACACTTGTTGTATTGTATTAGTTTGTGCATAATTTGCATTAGCTTCCGCATTTAGCGCACTTAGTTTGCATTTAGTTTATTAGATTAGCACTTACACCTATTCACCCCCCCTCTAGGTGTTTTTCAGTGTTGCCAACTTTTATTTTGTTAACTACAATTTGATTTCATTAGTATCATAATTCATTTTGTTGACTTCAAGAAATTTCAAAAATTTATTGTAAAAAAATGGTTTCAAAATTTGTTGATATGTTTTGCCTATATGCAAGGAGAGCTTAACATCTCCTCTATATATAGATTCATGTTGAAGTGTATTACACATATAGTAGAGTTTGACCTCTTTTTCTTATGTGGTACACGTGTGTAGAGGGAGCTTAACATCTCCGTTTATACATTGTATATTATGCTTTATGTGGGTTAGGGTCTAGTCATCCTTTTCCATGTAATGCATGTATGCAGGAGGAGCTAACTTATCATCTCTCCTCTTCATAAATGTATATCGCATATGCATCTTTATTGTTTGGTTGTCCTCACCCCTTTGTTGATGAATTGACAAAAAGGAGGAGAAGAATTTAGAGAATTTATATATGCATGTTTATATCATTGTTTATGCATATATGTTTTTGTTTAGTTTATGCATTTTATTGAATATCCTTATTGTTTATGATATGCATGAGTTAAGGGGGGGCTTCTATGAAGCTTAACTTTAATCCATGCATATATAACTCTATGAGTTTTGTCATCATCAAAAAGGGGGAGATTGTTGGCCCAAAGACCCATCACTCTAGTTTTGATGATGATTAACTCATATAGTTATAGCATTAATGATCTTGTGTTTATATAGTTTAAGATTTACTATCAGGATATTAGTAGGTGCTTAGGTTCAACAAAGGAGTTTGGGAGCCAACACATGTAAATTCAAGAGCTCGGGGGTCAAGATCGCATTAGCTCTCGGATGGAGTCAAGCTCTTTAGATCGTGTTTGAATCAAGTCGGCTTGGAGAAGGAGTTCTATAAGAAGACTTCCGTTTGTTTAGTTTGAGTTTATGTTATATCTTGTGTAAGATAAACTAATATTGATGAATGAGGTTTTACTTGTACACAAGAATACAGAATTTCAGAACTTACAAATAGAATGTGCAAGTACTCAATACTACCACCTATAGCAAGTGGCTATGCGGGTCGTGATCCACAAGGAAGGACTAGCGATGGAAGCTTTTTTAGCAAGTTCTCTTTTAAGTTACATTCAATGGTTAAAGATCTTCTTTTAGTTCTTTAAAAGAAAAGAAAAATAGGTTAAAACTAACTTAGGAAGAAAGTGATAGATTGAGAAGGTGCAGAAAATAGAAAATGGATACATACAAAGAAATTGAAAAGAGTGATAAAAGAGTTGGGAGATTGTGGTGTTTGTGATCTACACTAAAAGTTAAAAGAAAAGAAAGAATTAAATCTAAAAATTACTTACCTCTTTAGTGTTCATATACCTCGGATCCGTAGCTACGACTTATCTAGTCTTTGAAGGCGATCAAGCATGGCGTGTAGGATCTTCCCATTCCCGATCTGCACTATGAAAAAAAGGGCAAGCTAAACTAACAAAAAAATGGTTGTTCATCACCATAGGCTATCAAAGGCACTTGCAATGACGAAGCAGTCTCAAGGCTATCAGATTCACTTGGATTGCAACACATCGAAGGAAAGTAAATGAAATCAAGAGTAAAGAAAAAAATAGAAACTTCGATTCGATTCAAATAACAATGAAGAAAAGACTTACTTACACCTGTATCACCCTTAGTACAAACTTGCTCTCATTCCTCCATAAAACTCGTCTCTCCTCTCAGTTACATAAAAAAAACTAAAAATTACATGAAAAAAAATAAAAACCTACACTAAAAAGAATGAAAAACTGGCCTAAAATCTATCTCTACTTGGTTGGTCTCCTTTATCTCTTGCTGGTTTTTTCGTTTCAGCTTCTGGATTTGACGAAACATCCTTTGATCTTTAGCTTTAACCAATTGATTTGTAGAGATTTGTTTTAACTGATTTTCAACCAATCCGATTTGCCCTGATCTGTCCTGATTTTCTGATTTTGAATTAATTCTAAATTAAATCAAAATTTTGATGGGCTTTTGGGCTCGTTTCTCTTTCCTTTCCTTTAGCAATGAGCCTGCATAGACAATAATTAGAATTAAAAGATGAGTTTATTATATAATAGGTATGAGAATGTGACAATGAATATGCAATATCAGTGACCGATCACACCTCCATACATACCTTTTGCTCGTCCTCGAGCAAAACAACAAAACTAAACAAAAAAATTATTAGACCACTTTCGCAGGTCACGCGATTGCACTGAACATGTGCAACAAGCCGTTAAACCTCTAGGTTTCCCCTTGAGGACGAGTTTTATCTCGTGAGGGTTTTCAGTAGATTGCACCCACAAAATCCATAAAGAAAGAGAAAAATGTTAGTATTTTGAAAACACATTTTGAAAGAGAAAAATATTTGAAATATTATTATATGAATTAAGTAAGCTATAAGTTATAGGAAAACTGAATTTTTCATTCCTAAACCTAGTCTCTATTAAAAAATTTGTTATCAATCAGAGTAAGGAGTCAAATTAAACTTCTCATCTAATCTATTACTTTACCCTAAGTCATATGCACCTTCATGATCGTGAAATTTTGACAATGGATTCATTAACTCTAATTCTTATGCCGTACCTATTTATTTTTTGGTGATATTATTCTTTAGTTCTATTAGCCTTTCTAATCTGCCCATGTAATGATCCTTTAATTGGTGACTCCCAAACCAAATGGTCTTAAGCTACCGAGTGAGAAAACACCCCAAGGACTTAAGAACTCGAGCAAATAAGGTCACAAAACTAAGAATTTTATTATATGAACTGCTTTTAGGCGTAAATACTTATGCTTTATGAGGCACAAATACCTAGCTTAATCAGAGGATTTTCATTTATATTTTTTTCTTTCTTTTTCTTTTCTTTTTCTTTTTTTAATTTTTTTTAATATGGCATAAGAATTTTTGTTTTTGAACCCTAAGTGTGTAAGTGTATAAAGTATGCATATATCATCAAGGTAAAAATCAAGACTAAATTACTTTTCCAAATTATCTTTCTAACCTTGGAAATCAAATAAATAATCTTATTTTGATCAAGTATAAGAAATCCTAATTATGATTCTCCTATTCCTTAAAATTGACTTAATTTCGTACAAAAAATATGTCAAAATATTATTTCTATTTTCAAAAAGTAAAGATAATGTTAATAATAAAAAAATTTAAAAAAAAAGGAAAAGCTAAGTTATGTTAGAACCCTCCCCCACACCTATCTCATGCATTGTCCTCAATGTATGAATTAATGCATAGATGCATGAAAAAGAAGAAAGGAAGGAAAATATTATCTTAAGGTGGTGGTTCCAGTGGTGGTCTGATTGGTCCACGAAATGTAGCCCAATCTAATTTGTGTGGAGTTCAGAGGAACCCACCAGAAACCTCTCTAATATAACCCACTAAAATGATGTATATATGAATGATTTTTCTTAAGAATTTTTCCCATCTAATTTCCAAAATTTCAAACTAACTTCAAAGTCATTATTATCAACTCCTCTGTCCCAAAATGGAGTATGAAAAGATGAAATGATTGATCTGAAATCAGGAAGAGCATGAACTACAATCGACTCAGAAAAATGACTGAAGTCAAGTAAAGATTCAGGAGTCAAAATTTGTCTAGGAAGTGGGTCCAAATCAAGAAGTTGAAACTCAAATCCACATTCATTTTCCCACAATGGAATGTAACTTTTTAAGAATGGTGATTCAGGTTCAAGAATGACAGGTATGGGAATTAAAACTGACTCTAAAATATTGCTCAAATCAGGTAGCAAAATAGGAGTCAATATTGATTCAGAAATTTAAACTGGATCACAAATTTAAGACTTAAGGTCACATTCCTCATTGAGTTCAATTTCATAAAAATGAGAACTTGCCAATTTGTCAACAGAATTTTCAAAAGTATGAAATTTGTCAAGTTCAATATGATGATCATAAGAGATTGGTGATTCAATTTCCCGATGGACAGGCACATGATCTAATGTGAACTCTGGAGAAGGATTGAAATTAGGTAAAGATACTGGGGTCATTATTGAATCAGGAAGTAGAATTGAATTATCAAGTTGAGATTCTGGATCATATTCATTCTCAAGTTCAATTTCAGGAAAGGGATAACTCGCCAAAATGTCAATGTTGTTTTCAAAATTAGAGTTTGGGCAAGTTCAAATGGGTGTGCTAAAATAGAATCTTTTTCCAAAACAACATGATTCTTTGGCTCTAATAGAATGGTTAGCGACATCAGGAATGGTCAAAGGGTGAGATGGAGAGTTTTGACCATTATATCTATGTCATGATTATGAGTGATTTGAGCCTGAGTCATGGCTTCAAGCAGCTTTTCATAGTTAATTGTTTTATCATTTTGTTGCGATTGGACTTGAAAAGATGAAGTTTTGTTTTAGAATTTTTGGTGAAATCATGAGTCCATCAGATTTTGTGATTGTTGATCGGACTCACGCATACTCATTTCCAAAATTGATGGTTTTCTATTTTGAACTGGTGGAACTGAGTATGAATCTTGGAAATATTGTGAAATTGGGAAGGCCTGAAATTTTCGTTCGGCCTCCTGCATGGATTCTATACTCTTTTCTAGCTCGGATTTTTCTTCAATAGGTTGGTCTAGAAAAGGAGTATAGGAAGCAAATTTGGAGAATGAATATTGTGAAAATTGTGGACAATGTGGATAAGGAGGACAAGTTGGCTGAAAATTAGACTCGGGGGAGGTGCATCCCATTGACTCTGTGAAGAGCTGAAATTATTTTAGAAATTATGGTCATAAGATGGGGGTATGGGTTGTATTGATTCGGATAAGTCCAACCCGATGTATTTGGTTGGTTCATATTATAAAAAATCTATTTGGAATTATCCGAGCTTAGAGTAAACTGTTTATGTCCTTATGCTGATGATCAAACTCTGAATATGTGTGAAGATTTACTTTACTCATTTGAATCACCGTTCGTAGCTTAAGCTATAACGGGTTGTATCCACAAGGAAGGCTAGCGATGGAAGCGTTCAGAGTTTATATGTTGAAGTTTTTGAGAAGAAAAATGAAGGTTCTTCTTTATTTAAAAATAGAAAAACAAAACAAAGTAGAAAGAGAGTGAAGAATCTTTATAGAGTTTTCTTTTTTAAGAAAAGGAAAATGGAATGAAAAATGGAATGAAAACTGTGATGTTGAAAAAGAGAGGGTTTTAGAAAAGGGTTTTAGAATTCAATAGAGAGAAAGTCATGACTAACTAACATTCTACACTACTAACTTATTAAGCTCATTGGGTGATTCATGCCTCATGTAGATTCATTGACGATAGTACATCTTACTTTGTCAAATCAATATGTTGTCCCAAATTAAGGGTGTGTTCTCATCTAGGCTTGGCTAGGTGACCTCTTTAGATCATTGGCTCCCAATAGATTCTCAATAATGAAACATAGGTATTCACACTTACGTATGCTAAATAAGAATGTAAGATTCATTAGTCCATCAAAGCTATAACAAACTAGCATGAAATAAGAAACTTGTACGATAGGTGTTAGCATACTAAAGTGATCCATCTTCATTTTCTATCAAGGCACTCGTTCAAGAGACAAGGATCTAAATGAGGCACATATGAATCATATAGAGGTGATACAAAGCATTCACTAGAATTGAAACACTACTCATCTTCATTGGGAATAAAAAGACTTGTTAATTACAAGACTAGAAATAAAAACATCCAATGATTCATATGAGTTAGCAATCACCTAAGAGTTAGTAGTTAGTAGTGTTAGAAGTTAGTTAGTCATGTTAGTAGATTAGTTAGCCATAGAAAAGAAAAACAAGCAAGAAGACATGGTAGAAAACAAGTGCAAGAAAGTAAAGAACTTGGAAAGTAAATGCAATAGAAAAAGAAAGATTTGAGGAAGGAAAGCTTGAGCCTTTGTATTGAGTTGTCAATTCTTCAATTACAGAGATCTCTCTCGCCGTCACTCTCTCTTTTTTGGATCTAGAAGGAGAAAAAAATTACACAAGAAGACTAAAGAGAACTTAAAGAAATCTTAACTATTTGCCTAAAAAAAATGTTATTCTCTCCTTTCTTTTTACAGAGGCCCTGAGGGTCTATTTATAGGCTTCAGGAGAAGATCACATCCAACAACAGTCGTAGGATCAATCGCTTGATCAACGGCCAAGGAAGTGTCGCAGATCTGCGGCCAGGGCCGCGTTTCCGCGGCAGCATCTTGGCGTTGCGCCAACGATTTCTCTGACATTCTGTTAAACTGCGTGTGCCCAGTTGGACTTCTAGAAGTTAGGGAATATGCCTTGGGTCGTTCCAGAATTGGGCTTCCTTGTTGTTGGCTCCTAAAAACTCCTTTAATTCCTTAAA
The DNA here is from genome assembly GCA_038442645.1 of Agave tequilana. Lineage (NCBI taxonomy): Eukaryota > Viridiplantae > Streptophyta > Magnoliopsida > Asparagales > Asparagaceae > Agave > Agave tequilana. The sequence continues at coordinate 50,760 of JAVJIF010014750.1, forward strand.
AATCCCAAGATTTGGGCCTTCTTCTCCATTAAAGAATAGACCTGAAAAATAAGAGAGAAAAGCAATAAAAATCCTATTTTTATTAATATAAAGCATGGTAAGGTGGTATAAAATGATGCAAAATGAACTCCAATCACACCCCCATACCTAGCTTTTGCTCGTCCCCGAGCAAAATAAGCAAAGAAAAAGATAAAAACCCTAACTAAATTATTACACCACTTTCGTAGGTGACACGATTGCAGTGAGCTCATGCAACAAGCCTTAAACCTCTAGGTTACCATAGAGGAGGAGTGTTGTCTCTTGAGGGTTTTCAGCGGATTGCACCCACAAAATCCCAAGAAAAAAAAATGTTAGTGTTTTTTCAAAAAAGAAAAGGAAGAAAAAAGTTTATGATCCATTTTTTTTTCCAGAATTTTGGTGATCTTTTAGTTTCAGGCTACCCTAAACTTTTCCTTCTTTTTTAAGCCTCCATTCGAAGTTTCGTTTTCAACTTAAGTTAAGTTTTCAAAAATAGAGAGAGAACTAGATTTTGTATCAAGTCTAATATATATACATTTATATGTATGAGGAATTGTTCTTAAACTATGGTACATTTATTTATATATATATTTTTATTTTTTATTTTTATTTTATATATATTTTTTTATTTTTATTTATTTATATATTTACATTTATTTATTCCCTTAGCTTCATTAGGCTTTCTAATTCACCCATGTAGGGAGCTTTTTACCGATGACTCCCAGACCAGACGGTCTTAGGGCACCAGATGAGGATACATCCCTAAGGTTCAAGGACTCGAGTAAACTAGGCCACGAATGCTAAGAACTCAACCATCTTTAGGCGTGACTGGTTATGCTTCCTAAGACACAACTAACCAGCTTAATTGGTGATCAAGTTTTTATTCATTTATATATTTTTTTTCTTTTTTTTGTTTATATATAAATATAAATAAAGTTACTAAGTCCTTGATTAATCCCTCAACATGTAAATGTATATAGTGCTTAGGAAAAATTCAAAGTCTAGCTATCTTTCTATTCTTTTCTTTCTTAACCTAAAAATACAACAATACTTCTTATTTTGACTTATATTAAGAAATCCTACTTTAGAATTTCTTTAATTCCTAAGATCAAGTTAATTCTTTTTCAAAAATAGATCACAGAAAATATTTTTTCTTTTTTTTATTATTTTTCTTTTTTTATACAAGAAAGAAAAATCTAAGAAAATCCTAGAAAATCTAGAAAAAATCCTAAAACTAAAAAAATCTATGTTAGTCTCTACCCCCCATACCTATCTCATGCATTATCCCCAATGTATGCAAGTAAAATATATGCATGAAATAGGTAAAGAAAAGATGTCACCCCTCCTTCGGCTCGGACCAGCAGTGGTGCTAGGTCCGACCAATTGCGAACGCCGCAGACCCTCCTCGATGCGGTCGAGGCGAGTGGCCTGCTCCTCAACCTGCTTTCTCAGTCTAACCTGACCCTTAAAGATCTTCTTCATGCCTCGCCAAATGGTAGACATGAAGGCTCGTGAATCAGGTGGGGGATCCTGCTGCCAAAAGGCCAGGTCATCATCATCCTCCAAAAGTTCCACCGAAGAGGACTCAACCGCGGCATCTTCGGGCTAGATACTTGGGGTCCAGACCACATGAAGGCAACTATTATAAGCACTTGTTGCTCTCTATGGTGCAACAAATACTCTATCGTAAGAGCCAAAGACCGCATCTGGTAAGAAGGTCCTACATAGACGAGTGATCAAAACTGGATGAGAGTATTTGGCACCGCGTGCGCGCGTAGAGTTGGTGATGATACTGTGAAAGATAGTCGTGTTGATGCAAACAGTGTGCTACCTAGTCATGAGATCGTGAATGATTTGCAGCACCGGCCTATTAAAGGAGGTCATATGGTCAGGCCCAAGTATGTTGCGTTAGATCCAGCGTCCAACGCAATATATGTTACGAAATATAGTGCTAGCTTTGAGCCCCTTATCCTGTTCGGTATAGCAAACCCCCATGACTGTCATGTAGTCAATTAAGGGTAGGGGGTCGCGATGGTGCGGGTTGCTGGGGACATGTGTGTAGTCCTCCAACATATCAAGAGTGATAAGAAGATCCCTGTAGGCATGTGCACCATGAATTGGTTGGTGTCAAGTTAATAGAGGCATGATCAATTGAAACATAGAAGAGCTTTACAAGCTCGGGGCAATGGTAAGCCTCATGGTCACAGTTATCGTAGACTAACGCATACTAATTCCAACACAAATTCGATCCAAAAATATGTGGCCATAACCATTAATATCACTAAAAATTCTAGCAAAGTCTTTTACAGCAAACATGGATGGGGCCATGATGGAAATATGAAGGATAGGCAAGAAATTCGCAAACCTCCCTCAGATTACATGGGAGGAAACGAAAACCACATTGTAGAGAGCAATCTACAGGAGTAACAGGCAATCGGGTTGTAGATATGAGATCTACAGATAGCAGTGACAGCAGAGAAATTTGGCGGCACTCTGGACTCCACCACAATGCCGCAGATGCGCGGCGGGAACCTAGAAAACGCGGCTTTTTCAGGGAGGAAAGGGATGGGAAAAAGTTGGGTGGCGGCGCTCTCTTCTCTCATTTCAGATCTAATTTTAGATGGTAGGGTAGAGAACGAAAGAGAGGTTGGGGGGTATATATAGGGGCCTGAGAAGGGTAGAATTTCAAATTTATCCTAGGTAAAAATTGAAAATTTCAACCCTAGGGTAAATTCTGGTTATTAGAAGGGAACAGGAGTATATAAAGGGAAGAAAACCTAGGTGCTATTTAGCACTTAGGTCCGTTATTGTTTTATATGTTATTTTCTTGTTTTTATTGTTCTTTTTTTTTTTTTTATATTATATTTATTTATTATTATTATTATTTGTATTTTCATTTTTATTTTTATTTTTATTTGTTTTTGTTTTGTTTTATTTTACAGAGTAAGGCCCAAAAAGATTTATAAGAAACACCGGGGGAGAGTGCAGAAGGATTTGGTCACATGTACACTGGGTTACAAAGACCGAGTTCGAGAATATCGTGTGACTCAGACTCTGTGGTATAGAATGGCTTAAGTCGTTGGCCATTGACTTTGAACATGTTGCCACTCTTTGGATCAGATATCTCAATAGCACCATGAGGGTAGACTGTTTGTACAATATATGGTCCTGATCACCTGGTTTTCAGCTTACCAGGGAAAATGTGGAGCCTAGAGTTGTACAACAGAACATTTTGTCCCGGGACAAATTTCTTTCTATGAATGGATTTGTCATGGAAGAGTTTAGTTCTGTGTTAGAGATCCGAGCGTTATCGTATGCATCATTTCTTAACTCTTCCAGCTCGAAAATCTGCAACTTCCTCAAGTCACCGGCTTTCTTTAAGTCAAGGTTTAACTGTTTTATCGCCCACATCGCACAGTGCTCTAGCTCCACAGGCAAATGGCAGGGCTTCCCAAATATAACTCGATATGGAGGCATATCGAGGACAATCTTGTAGGCGGTCCGATATGCCCATAAGGCATAAATGAGTTTGATGGACCAGTCCTTACGGTTCTGTCCTACAATTTTCTCCAATATCAGTTTTATTTGTCTATTAGTAACTTCCACTTGCCCGTTCGTCTGAGGGTGATAAGCTGTAGATAATTTATGAGAAATAGAGTATTTCTGCATTAGGGCTTCAAAAGCCCGGTTGCAGAAATAACTCCCGTTGTCACTAATTATCGCACGGGGGCTCTGAAGCGTGAAATGATATTTTCTCTTAAGAATTTGATGACAACCTAGTTGTCATTTATTCTGGTCGGAACAGCTTCAGCCCACTTTGAAACATAATCTATAGCTACCAAAATGAATTGGTTATCGTAAGACGTAGGAAAGGGTCCCATGAAATCGATTCCCCACAAATCAAAAATTTCTACCTCCATGATCGGTGTAAGGGGCATCATGTCTCTTCGTGTGATTCAACCCGTCATTTGACATTTTTCACAGAGTTTGCAAAAAGTATAAGCGTCCTTGAAGAGAGTGGGTCAGTAGAACCCACTTTGAAGGACTTTCTCAGTAGTCTTTCGTGGACCAAACTATCCACCACAAACTAACTCGTGACAAAATGTCAAAACACTCTGATGTTCATCCTCAGGAAGACACCTTCTGATTATCTGGTCAGGATAATATTTGAATAAACACGGTTCATCCCAAAAGAAAAACCGTATTTGTTTCATAAAGCGGTGCTTGTCCTGACCTGACCAATTGCCCGGTTGCAAGGTAGTTTGCAATAGCGGTATACCAGGGCTCTTTACATATCATGAAGATGTGTTCGTCAGAAAAGTCCTCATTGATAGGTATTATCTCAGTTGGTGCATTGGGAATTCTCGAAAGGTGATCTGTCACTACATTCTCAACGCCCTTTTATCTTTGATCTCTAAGTCAAACTCTTGCAAAAGAAGTATCCATCGAATTAGTCTAGCTTTTGCATCCTTCTTTTGCATCAAGTATCTTAGGGCAGAGTGATCGGTGAAAATCATTGTCCTAGAACCTAGTAGGTATTGGCAAAACTTCTCCAACGCAAACAAAACTGCTAAAAATTCCTTTTCAGTCGTTGTGTAATTTAGTTGGGCCTCGTTAAGCGTCCTACTAGCATAGTAAATCATGTGTTGCTTGTTTTCAATACGCTGTCCTAGAACAACGCCTATGGTATAATCGGAGCGTCACACATGATTTCAAAGGGTCTATTCCAATCAGGCGCTGAGATTATTGGTGCCGAGATAAGTCTTTGCTTTAGCACCTCCCAAGCTTGTAGACATTCTTCATCAAAATTGAAGGGCACATCTTTTTCTAAGAGATTAGTTAAAGGTCTAGCAATTTTGTTAAACTCCTTAATAAATCTTCTATAGAAGCCAACGTGCCCTAGGAATGATCAAATGTCTTTTAGACATTTTGGCTCCAGGAGCTTTACTATCACTTCCACTTTTGATCTATCAACCTCAATTCCTCTGTTTGAAATTTCGTGACTCAGGATGATTCCTTACTTGACCATAAAATGACACTTCTCCCAGTTGAGTGTCAAGTTTTTCTCTATACATCTTTGTAAATCCAGCTTCAGATGATGCAAGCACTGGTCAAAGGAATCACCGTATATAGAGAAATCATCCATGAAAATTTCTAAAAATCTTTTCACCATATCAGAAAAGAGACTAAGCATGCAACGTTAGAACATTGCGGGAGCATTGCATAGGCCGAAGGGCATTCTTCGGTATGCAAATGTTCCAAAGGGACAGGTGAAAATAGTCTTGTCTTGATCCTCGGAAGCGATAGGAATTTATTGTATCCTGAATATCCATCTAGTAAATAATAATACTCATGTCCAGCTAGTCTCTCAAGCAGTTGGTCTATTAATGGAAGAGGGAAGTGGTCTTTACATCTGACAGCGTTCAATTTTCGGTAATCAATACAGACTCAAATTTTCGTTAGAAGATGAGTTTGTACTAATTCCTTCTTATCATTTTCTACCACGGTAAAGCCTGCCTTCTTTGGCACAGCATGGACTGGACTAACCCATTGGATATCGGATATGGGATAAATAATCTCATTGTCTAGCAACTTCAGAATTTCATCTCGGACAGCCTCTTGCATGATTGGGTTTAGTCGACGCTGTGGGTCGCGTTTTGGCTTTGCATCTTCCGTTAAGTGAATCCAGTGTTGTACAATGGATGGACTGATTCCCTTTATATCAGCCATGGTCCAACCAATGGCTTTTCAATTTTCCCTAAAAATCTTAAGAAGATCCTCTTCCTGTTGTTCCGTAAGATGGGACGCTATTATCACGGGGAAAGCTTCCTTTTCACCCAAGTACTGGTACTTGAGATTACTAGGAAGAACTTTAAGCTTGAAAGAGAGGGCGTGATCTATCGATGGTTGTTCTTCTTGTAGGGGAAGGATAGGGGTTGCATTTGTTGCCCACTCCACTGTGAATTCGATGATTTGGTTAAGATTGAAGTCATCAGACTCCAATTCGAATTCTCCGTCAGACTCATATTCAATCTCCTTGTCGAGTTCACTTGTTAATCCTTCAATTAAGTTCACTTCAAATGACAGATCATCCAAGTCTCAAGGTTGTTTTCCCAGGTGAAAAATATTTACCTCTTTCGTCATATCTCCAAAAGTCAGATGCATCGACCCGATCCTACAGTTTATGATTGCATTTGCAGTGGCTAGGAAGGGTCATCCTAGAATGACAGGGGTCTGTGCTTTCAGATTGTGTACGGGTTGTGTCTCCAGAACGATGAAATTCATGGGGTAAATGAATTCCCCGACCCGTATGAGAACATCTGTAATCTCCCCTTGGGAATCTTTACAGATCGGTCAGCCAATTTTATAGTAACTCTGGTTGGACGGAGGTCGCCCAGCCCGAGTTGCTAATACACAGAAAAGGGAAGTAGATTGAGCTGGCTCCTAGATCAAGTAACGCCCTATTTATTGTGGTCTGTCCTATGATACAGGAAATGATTGGACTCCCGGGGTCTTTGTATTTCACAGGAATGGGCCCGGTGAGTAACTCACTTATGTTTGATGCAAAGAAGATCTTCTTTGGGACATTTGTTTTTCTTTTCATGGTGCATATATCTTTCAAAAATTTTGCATATGAAGGGACTTATTGTATGGCATCAAGAAGGGGCACATTGATCTTAACCTGATTAAACATTTCGCTACTCTTCTCCATTTGAGCATTAGTCTTATTATTTGCTAGCCTATTAGGGAATGGTACAATAGGCTTGAAGGTTGCTCATCTGTTTTGTTTTTATTATTGGACTTGGAGGTTGACGGTTGTGAACTTGAAGATGGATCATTTTGAGTTGGTGGTATAATTACAGGAGAATTTGACACTGATTTATTAGAAACAGGATGACTAGAAATCTGATTGTCAATTTGTTTTGCAGATCTCAAGATATGAACAGTATTGCATTATCTTGGACCTATGTCTTCAGCTTCATGAATAGAAAAGAGGTTCTTAGGGTTCGGCAATGGCTGACTTGGCAGTGTTCCCTTTTGTCTTTCATTTAATGAGTTAGCCAGTTGACCTATTTGAACCTCTAATCTATTGATAGCTTGGTGCTGGTTTTTCATCATTGAGGCCTGGTTTTTGGATAAGGTTTCGATCATTCTTTCCAAATCTGACAATTTTTATCTGGATGATTCTGTTGTTCTTGCTGGTACGTGTGCTGAAAGTTATGTTGGTGATTGGATTGAAAATTCGGTTGACTCTGGTGGAAACTGGGTTGATGAGACTGAGCAGGGTATTGGTGTGGGAATTGTTGCCTTGGTTGCTCATGACCAGACTGACTCCATGAGAAATTTGGATGGTTCCTCCATCCCGGGTTATATGTTTTGGAGTATGGATTGTAGTTAGTTCTGGCATATGCTGCATTCATGTTTTCAGGATACATTGAGCATGGTAAATAGGACACTCCTAAAACAGGTGATTGAGAGCATGGAAGTAGGTACAACCCGGATTTATCACTGGTGTTAGGTTGACCTGGTTCACTGGATTTGGTTCCCTAGCCTCGAGTAGTTCTAGCCTCTTCATCAATTGTGTTATTTTTGCCTCGGCAGCTATAGATGATTCAATTAAATGGATACTAGTTCTGGAAGTGGTAGGGTTAGTTTTCAGACTCCCACTGAATGGTTTTTTCTGCTAAAACTTCAAAGAGGTCCCAACCCTGGTTCTCATCTTTCTTCAAAAATTTTCCTTGACACATAGTCTCAAGGAGCGTCTTAGTTTGGTAATCTAGTCCGTCATAGAGAATTTGGCACTGCCGTCACTTCTCTATTCTGTGATGAGAACATTGGGCTAGTAAATCCTTAAACTGTTCAAAATACTTTCAGAATGGTTCATTTGTTTTCTGCTTAAACTGCATTATGTTTTTTTCTGATGAGGGTCGTTTTATGAATGGGATAGAACTTCTTTAGAAAGACTTTGACAAAATCATCCCATGACGAGATAGAACTAGCAGGTAGATTATATAGTCACTTCTTGGCTATGTCCTTAAGCGTGAAGAGAATGAACCTTAATCTAACAGCGTCTTCCCCCAGTTGGGGAATTCTCATCATCAAACACACTTCTTCAAACTCACGAATGAAGAAATATGTGTTCTCAGATTCTAGGCCATGAAACCTAGGGAGTGTGTTTATGAACTGAGGCTTTAGCTAAAAATTGTTTCCATTTGCCTCAGGTAGAAGAATGGATGAAGGAAGTGATGTGCGAATTGGGTAGAGCTTGTCTTGGAGAGAAGTATAGTTCGCCATGATTGGGATTGTATCAGGAAGTGGTGCAAGTGTAGAAGTCCTAACAAGTCTTAATGAAATAGGATCCTGGTACTACTCTTGCATGCACAATCACAGACAACGTTCACCAAACAAGCAAGCAAAAAAGGAAAAATAACAAACAAAAATAAAGGAAAACAATCACAAGCTATTTAGGATCCCTAGACCTAGACGACTCCTAACTAGTCGATGAACTGAAGAAGGTTGTTGCTCAAATCAGACCACAGCTAATCAGCCAGGTAGGGGCAAAATACGGTGGGAGATATCCGTGCGTAAGCAACGGTCCTTAATTACGCCAAACCATAGTATCTTCGAGGCTTAACCTCTTAATTGCCAACCTTAGACACTGATTTGATTGAAGTATGAATCAAAAAAAAATTCCAACCACGGTTAATCTTTTATCGAGTCCGGATGTCCCTAGGGCCAACGTCTATCAATTTTTTTTAAAAGCTTGGGATTGTGAGTGCTTGGAATGATGTTTTTGGGTCAAGGAAGGGTGATTAAATCCTCACCTTATCTTGTTATTGGGGTGGTGCCCTTAAAATCAATTTATGCAAGTGTATAGTATATGAAAAGAAGATTCACTCAAAGCAATTTAAATCAACCAAGAGATAAGTCCTATTCCATATGCTATGCGAATGTACCTTGCTCCAGCACTCTTCAACAGTAAAGTAAATGAATTAAAAAGACACGTGCCTAAAATGCAAACGTCTAATCAATTTTTAAACTTTTCAACAAATGTTTACTGTTAGTTTATTAGCAGGCTCCTGGTGATGGCATACAAGAAATAAATTTGTAGCAAGCTATATTTTTACAAAGCAAGCAGCCCTGCAAAATAAATGTGAATAGTGAATTCTTTCTTGCCGTAGATCCGCGGCCAAAGCCGAGAAAACGCGGCAATTCAGAGGGTACTTGGTCTCTGCTTTCTACAGTATAGGCCCAAGAACACTTTATGTTACTGCAAGTCTTATTTTCTTGTTCCCTTAACCTGTAACCTGCAACAGAGAAGAAAAAATTCGTTTTAGTTCCAAAAACTCAATAAAAACTGTCGCCCTCCCCAGAAACGGTGCCAAAAATTTGTTCAAAGGGAGAAATTGAATTAATCAAGAGTTTAGAGTAAACTGTTTATGTCCTTATGCTGATGATCGAACTCTGAATATGTGTGAAGATTTACTTTACTCCTTCGAATCACCGTTTGTAGCGCAAGCTATAACGGGTCGTATCCGCAGGGAGGGCTAGCGATGGAAGTGTTCACAGTTTTTATGTTGAAGTTTTTGAGAAGAAAAAACGAAGGTTCTTCTTTGTTTAAAAATAGAAAAACAAAACAAAGAAGAAAGAGAATGAAGAATCTTTGTAGATTTTTTTTTAAGAAAAGGAAAACGGAATGAAAAACTGTGATGTTGGAAAGAGAGAAGGTTTTAGAAAAGGGCCATGACTAACATTCTACCTACTAACTTACTAAGCTCGTTGGGTGATTCATGCCGCATGTAGATTCATTGGCGATAGTACATCTTACTTTGTCAAATCAATATGTTGTCCCAAATTGAGAGTGTGTTCTCATCTAGGCTTGGCTAGGTGACCTCCTTAGATCATTGGCTCCTAATAGATTCTCAATAATGGAACATAGGTATTCACACTTAGGTATGCTAAACAAGAATGTAAGATTCATTAGTCCATCAAAGCTATAACAAGCTAGCTGAAATAAGAAACTTGTACAATAGGTGTTAGCATACTAAAGTGATCCATCTTCATGTTCAATCAAGGCACTTGTTCAAGAGACAACGCTCTAAATGAGGCACACATGAATCATATGGAGGTGATACAAAGTATTTACTAGAATTGAAATACTACTCATCTTCATTGGAAATAAAAAGACTTGTTAATTACAAGACAAGAAATAAAAACATCCAATGATTCATATGAGTTAGCAATCACCCAAGAGTTAGTAGTTAGAAGTTAGTTAGTCATGTTAGTAGATTAGTTAGCCATAGAAAAGAAAAACAAGTAAGAAGACATTGTAGAAAACAAGTTCAAGAAAGTAAAGAACTTGGAAAGTAAATGCAATAGAAAAAGAAAGACTTAAGGAAGAAAAGCTTGAGCCTTTGTATTGAGTTGTCACTTCTTCAATTACATAGATCTCTCTCGCCCTTACTCTCTCTCTTTTCTGGATCTAGAAGGAGAAAATGAAAATTACACAAGAAGACTAAGGAAAACTTAAAGAAATCTTAACTATGTGCCTAAATAAAATGATATTCTCTCCTCTCCTTTTACAGAGGCCCCGGGGGTCTATTTATAGGCTTCAGGAGAAGATCACATCCAACAACAACCGTAGGATCAATCGCTTGATCAACGGCCAAGGAAGTGCCACGGGTCCGCGGCCAGGGCCGCGTTTTTGCGGCAGCCTTGGCCGTTGTGCCAACGATTTCTCTGGCATTCCATTACGCTGTGTGTGCCCAGCTGGAGCTTCTAGAAGTTAGGAAATATGGCTTGGGTCGTTCTAGAATTGGGCTTCCTTGTTGTGGGCTCCTAAAAACTCCTTTAATTTCTTAAAAATCTCAAGATTTGGGCCTTCTTCTCCTTTAAAGAATGGACCTAAAAAATAAGAGAGAAAAGCAATAAAAATCCTATTTTTATTAACATAGAGCATGATAAGGTGGTATAAAATGATGCAAAATGAACTCCAATAACTAGCATCAGCCTACTTATGTCTTCACAACATTTCACGCAAAATATATATGTATATATGTATATATCTGTGTGTGTGTGTGTGTGCGCGCGCGCGCGTGTATATATATATATATATATATATATATATATATATACATATATATATATGTATAGGTATATATATGTGTGTATATATATATATATATATATATTATATATATATATATATAATATATATATATATATATATATATATATATATGTATAGGTATATATATATATGTATATATATTTATATATATATATATATAACCTCGGCTTGATTTCATCTATATCAAGTTTCCAACATTATTTCAACAAACCCGGTATGGCAATCCATAAGCCTACGCATTTCTACTCTATAACCTCCATATCATTAACAAGATTCAAAGTCAAGTACCTAATAACACAAGCATTACAATGTATTACAAAAGTTCATGACAAGCATCAGCATAGAAAGTTTTACATAGTATTTTTTAAACAATATACACATAAGATGGAACATGCCAAAAGGTGAAAATGATCTCCCGCTGCCACCTATTCCGTATATTGGCGTTAGGCGGGTCCTTTGCCTTTATCAAAACCTGAAGGTGATTAATATAAAAGGGTGAGCTCAACAGCTCAGTGAGTAAAACAACAAATATATGTATGGCAATTATGTATGTCTATTGGAATTTATTATTAAGATAACAATTATAATTTGTACTATTTTTGTATATTTTTAGATATTTGTCAAAAGTCTTGACCACACACAGTGAATGGTCTTATTAGTCGACTTGACCCTTCCTATAGTCGACTAATCCTATTACTAATCGACTTATCTTAAAGCTATAGTCGACTAAGCCCTGTCCAAAAAGATATCCACTCTCTGTTGGCTGGCTGTAATTCAATGCTAGTCGACTACCTTATCTTATATAGTCGACCAGTACAGTTACTAGTCAACTCATCACACATCTACAATCGACTATGTCCTGACCAAAAAGGATATCCACTCTCTGTTTGTTGACTGTAATCATTATTAGTCGACTACGCTATCTTATATAGTCAACTAATGGTGGTTTTCCAGAGACTTGCGTACCAGTATCACACAACTGTAGTCGACTTGACCCGTGGACTAGTCGACTAATCTTGTTAAAATTGCCTAAACTAGTCGACCCATCACAAAGTCTAATTGTTAAAGGATTTCTTATAGTTTTAACATGCATTTTCCATCTTAACCATATAAAGAACAAAACGATTTCAGTTTTATCATTAACACACTTGTTAAACATGAAGTTGACTCCCCTTCGGTCACCTCCGGTTAAACCCGGTCTCTTGCTCCAATACGTTAATCAACGTAATATTTTTCCCTTCGGTCACCTCTAGTTCAACCCGGTCCCTTCCTCCTATACGTAATATTCTCCCCTTTGGTCACCTCTGGTTAAACCCGGTCCCTTCCTCCAATACGTAAGAATTATAAATTTCAAGCAATAACAACGTGCAAGGATTCATAAATCAATATCAACATAAATTATTTCATAATTTGCAACTTTACATTATGCCAACCTTGTGGAAGTCATTAACATGTATAAGTAACAACTTGCTAAATTAACAACATGCGAGCCTTTTCAAGGTAACCAACACATTATATCATCTTAATTTATGCGTAGCTATATATATGCATAAAATCAAATATTACGTTTATTCATAAAACTATTTCTTCTTAAAAGACATGTGTTTGACTACTGTACATACACAATAAAGTTATCAATCATGCACAATGGTAAGCATACATGGAAATAGATACAACATGTTTACCATAGGATTGTCTATAATACACACTTAAAGTCTAGAAACCATAAACATGTATTATCATTCATATTTACATCCACTTATAACTTAGAAATTTTCACTTTACTTCAACTCGACAACTACCTACTATTAATTTAGAATTTGGATGTTTTACTCACCCTTGAAGAGACTACCCCCGATTATCAAGCTTGATTATCGGCTATATTAGAGTCTACAAGACTATAACAACATCATTAGTAGTTTATAATTGAAAGAGTATAAGAGTGGTGTAGTATGCTTAAAGATTGCTTACCTTCTTCAACCAAAATCACCCTCCTTTCTTGCTAACCTAGGCCAACCTTGTCTTCAAGAATTTAACCCTCTAAGGTGATGTTAGATCACCACTTCTCCATGCTCTAATAGGTCTTTGGAGGAGATAATATAGGCAAAGGAAGGCTTTTTAGCTTATAGGAAGGAAGAAGAAGAATAGTGAGTGAATGAGTGAGAGAGTGAGTGAGTGAAAGAGTGAAGGAAGGGGAAAAGGGGGATGCTGCCCTCTTGGCTGGCTGCAAAAGAGAAGGGAGGGAAAAATTTGGAGTTGAAAATGAAGAAAGAGAGAATGTGTTGCCAAATGAGGATTTTCTCCCCATTTATACTCTTTTATACCTCACTTCCTACAATAAGATCATGACAAGTGCCCTCCCCCTAAAATTTTTTCTCTACATCACTACCTTACTCCTATAGGTAAGGCTCCTTACTCCCCCCTTCATGATGCATTTGTACCCAACAAGTATGGTGGGAAGTATGTTAGGAAAAAATCAAAGGTGCATGTGCATATGTACACCTACATACATTTATACTGGTATATACATGGTATAAGGTTTTAGTGTAAATATCCTACATGGATTCTTGTCCCCACATTATTTCCCTAAGGCACTCAAGTGTATTAATTGGTGATTAATTAAGGTAAGTGTCACAGCTCTATCCTCCTTTAGGAAGTTTCGTCCTCGAAACTCAACATACCTTGGAATAAATGTGGATAGTTCTTCTGCATTTCATCTTCTAGCGCCCAAGTTGCTTCTTCTATATGTTGATTTCTCCATAAAACCTTGACCAATGAAATGATTTTGTTTCTCAATTGTTTCTCCTTACGATCTAAGATTTGTACTGGCTCCTCCGTGTAAGACATGTCTTTTTGTATTTGCAGAGGTCCATAGGAGATTATATGGTCAGGATCAGGTATATACTTTCTTAACTGAGAGACATGAAATACATCATGTATTCTCTCCAGAGCAGGAGATAAGGCTAAACGATAAGCAACCGGTCCAATTCTATCCAATATCTCAAATAGTCTAACATATTTAGGAGCTAATTTGTTCTTATTGCCAGCGCATCTCACTCCCTTCTTTAGAGATACCTTCAGAAAAACTTTATCCCCTACCTCAAATTCCAGTGGTATGCGGCGATTATCTGCATAAGCTTTCTGCCTGCTCTGGGCTGCCTTCATCCTTTCCTTAATTAACTTAATCTTATCAGTGGCATCTTAAATTATGTCAGAGTCGAATATCCTTCTGTCTCCAACTTCCTCCCAACAGATCGGTGATCTACATTTTCTACCATATAAAGCTTCAAACGGAGGCATGCTGATGGTGAACTGATAACTATTATTATAAGAAAACTCCACTAAAGGTAAATAGTTGTCTCAGTTCCCCCTAAAAATCTAATACACAAGTTCTCAGCATATCTTCCAATATTTGAATAGTCCTCTCTGACTGTCCATCTGTTTGGGGGTGTGCTGTCATACTGAGCTGCAACTTAGTGCCCAAAGCTTCGGATAAGCTTCTCCAAAATCTAGATTGAAATCTAGGATCCCGATCTGATACAATGGACTCAGGCACTCCATGCAGTTTAACTATTTCTCGGATATATACTTGAGTCAGTCTCTTCATCGAATAATTGATCTGGATGGGTAAAAAGTGGGTAGATTTAGGAAGTTTATCTACTACTACCCAGACTGTATCTAGTCCTTAAGATGTCCGAGGAAGTCCAGTAACAAAATCCATGGCAATGTGACACCATTTCCATTTGGAAATTGGTAATGGTACCAGCAATCCTGGGGGCTTCTTATATTCTGCTTTCACTTGCTAACATACTAAGCACTTGTGGATAAAATTAAAAATATCCATGTTCATTCCATCCCACCAGAAGTTACGACGCAGATTCTGATACATTTTTGTGCTCCCAGATGAGTTGTATACGGGTACAATGAGCTTTCTTCATTATTTCTTTTTTATCTCTGCCACATCAGGCACACATAATCTGCGTCTGAATCCCAGTACATTATCTTCAATTTTAAACTCTTTGAGTTCTCCTTCTAGTACTTTCTGCATAATGTTTCTTATTTGAGCATTTCTTTGTTGGGCCTCTTTGATTTTGTCATATAGATCAAATTGAATACTTACTTACTTCAATTGATTTTAGCATTGGAAGGATCCATGACTCGCACCTCTACTTGCATTTCTTCTAGATCTATTAATAATCTTATTTGTCCAGTTATAAGGGCGGCCACTGCTCCTCCTGATTTCCGGCTCAAGGCATCAGCCACCACATTGGCCTTTCTTGGGTGGTAGTGGATAGTAATATCATAATCTTTCATTAGTTCTAGCCATCTTCTCTGTCGCATATTCAGTTCTTTTTGTATAAAGATGTACTTAAAATTTTTATGGTCAATAAAGATTTCACAAGATACTCCATACAATTAATGTCGCCAGATCTTCAAGGCAAAAATCACAGCGGCTAATTCTAAATCATAAGTTGGGTAGTTTCTTTCATGAATTCTCAATTGTCGGATGCATAGGCAATAACTCTCCCATGTTGCATTAACACACATCCCAGTCCCAATTTTGACACATCACTATAGATGACAAATCCTTCAGTTCCTGAGGTACAATTAGAACAGGAGCAGATGTTAGCTTCGTTTTAACTTCAAGAAAGCTCTTATCTTGTTCTTCTCCCCATACAAACTTCTTATCCTTTCTAGTTAATTGCGTCAATGGTGCCACAATTTGAGAGAATCCTTTCACAAATCTTCTGTAGTATCCGGCTAACCCAAGAAACTTCGGACTTCAGTAACAGTTGTGGGTCTAGGCCAGTCTTTGATTGCTTCAATCTTCATCGGATCTACTAATATTCCCTACTTGGATATAATATGGCTAAGAAACCCTACTTGTTTCAACTAAAATTCACATTTCTTTAATTTAGCATAAAGTTGCTTCTCCGTCAAGATTTGGAGGATAGTTTTAAGATGATTTTTATGATTTTCCTTATTCTTTGAATAGATCAAAATATCATCGATGAATACCATCACAAACTGATCAAGATATGATTGGAACACTCGATTCATTTGGTTCATAAATATTGCTGGGGCATTAGTGAGTCCAAAAGGCATGACTAGGAATTCAAAATGTTCTTATCTTGTTCTAAAAGCTGATTTAGACACATCTTCTGGCTTGACCTTTAACTGATGATATCCTGACCTATGGTCTATCTTAGAAAATACACAAGACCCTTGTAGTTGATCAAATAAGTCATCAATTCGAGGAAGCGGGTGCTTATTTTTAATAGTGACCTTATTCTCGACATATAGTGTCATACTTCCATCTTTTTTTTTTAACAAATAATACTGGTGCTCCCCAGGGCGATACGCTCGGTCGGATGAAACCTTTATCTAGCAATTCCTATAGTTGAGTTTTATGTTCTTTCATTTCTGCGGGGGCCATACGATATAGTGCTTTCGAGATTGGGGCAGTTCCGGGTATCACATCTATTCCAAATTCTACATCTCGATTGAGAAGACCTGGTAAATCTTTCGGGAATACATCTGAAAACTCATTTACGATTGAAATAGTCTCAAATTTAATATCAGTTCTATTTGTGTCCAAAACTGAAGCCAGAAATCCTTGACATCCCTGCCTTATTAACTTGGTGGCCTCAATAGTCGATATGTTGGGTATATCATGACTAACTTTCACCCCTTCAAAAATAAACTCCGGAACTCCTTCCATTTTAAAGATGATCCTCTTCTTATTACAATTCACATGTGCGCCACATGCGGACAACCAATCCATTCCTAGTATTGCTTCAAACTTCATCTCTCCCAGCTTAATGAAGTCAATAGATGTTTTCATCTCCCAATCATCACTTCACAGTTCACATATTTAGTGCTAACTATTATCTTTACCCTTATGGGTGTGGATACAACCAACAGAAATCCTAAGGGTTCTGATGTTTGATTTAATTTATAAGCAAAAGCACTAGATATGAATGAATGAGTAGCTCCAGGATAAAATAATGCTTGAGCAATATGTCCTAATATGGAGATCATATCTTCCACTGCTGCATTCGAGGCCATCGCTTCTCGATGGGTCAATGCAAAAGTTCTTCCTTGAGCCGTGATTGTTCTACAGATGATTGAGTTGCAGCAGGTCGCGGAGCATTACTGGGCTGCCAAAAATTACTAGTTGGTCCCTGGGAGGGTTTATTCTCATAGCTGACCTCCCACTTCTCCTACTCGGCCCTTGGCTTCCGTGCTTCGTTGGGTAATTTTCTTTATATGCCCTATCCTCCACAATTATAACAAGTTCTTTCTTGAATGCAGTTTTCAAAATGGTTCATCTTACACTTCTGGCACCAAGGGGCCTCCGAGATTCTAGGGTGGGACACAGAGGTATGCTTTCTGAAAAGTGCCTCTGTTCCTCAACCATGATCCTCTGCCTCTGGCCCATTCTCCTCTTTGAAGAGTTGCATTAAACCTAAATCCTTTATTACCGGTAGATCCTGATGCCACCGATACTGATGGTCCTTGATATCGGAGACGCTTCGAGCTGGATGATTCCTTCGCCTAATCTTCTTGACTTTCTTGTATATCCATTTCTACCTCCAAGGCTTTTTTCATAGCTTGAAGATAATTTCTTAGTTGTAGAGGAATCAATCTGCCTCGAATTTTTAATTTCAGGCCCTTCACGAACCTTTTAGTCCTTTCTGCCTCACCCTTCACCAAGACATCAGCATATCTAGACAATTGGGTAAACCTCTGATCGTATTGGGATATATTCATCTGATCTTATCGCAATTCCAAGAACTCTGATGCCATCTTATCTCTGGTCGTCTCTAGAATATACTTTTCAGTGAATTTATTCACTAAGAATTCTCAGGTGATTGGTTCCCTTGTGCTTTTCGCACTATCTTTTACTGCCCTCCACCAGTATTTTGCTTCCTTTTAAAATGTGAAGGAAGAGAAGGATACTCTCTGCTCAACAGTGCAATTCATCACATCCAGAATCTTTTCTATTTGGAGGAGTCATCCTTCAGCTTGTAAGGAATCCACCTCCCCTACAAATACTTGTGGTTTCATCTTTTTGAACTGTTTTAATGCTCGTTGGGAATTGTTATCAGTAGCTCTTGTCATTAACTAGGTGAGCCACTCCGACATAACCCCCGGAGCTCCACGACTTCCTCCCATCTATGTTTCTGAACCTTCATTACCGTCCATGGGGTGTGCACTCCCCATCATACTATAGTGTGAAACACCGAGCGATAATGGCTTATCGGGTGGCGGTTATTTAGATCCATGCGTTCTTCCTATAAGATGAGGACGTCTAGTCTACATACTTCACATATATGAAAATATTTTAGATAAAATTCTTAGTTTCATGCAATCACTTTAATATCTTAATTTTATATAACAACATCCATTGTCATTTGCAAACAAGCAACTTGCTATACACACACACACACACATCCCAAAACGGATACAATGATATTATACTGATATATCTACCCTTTTTGGATATCTGAACTAACCCACATGCATGCATACAAGATGTGCCAGGACATATACAAAAACTCCCAAGATATCCATCAACTAGCACACTAGGCTTATATATATATATATAATATATATATTATATATATATATATATATATATATATATATATATATATATATATATATATATATATATATATAATATATATATATATATATATACACACACACACACATATATACATATCAAAAGTAATTGCTCATAGATTCATCTATCATATGGTAGAGTCTCTCACTCGAGTCCCCACTAGTATTGCTGCTATCCTCGCTATCATCCATACTTTTCTCAGAGTCTTCCCCTGGAAATTCATCTCTTTCGCAACACCAGTCATCCAAATCATCATATAAATTCATGTCATCTTCCCATTTTTCATCCCAAAAGAGACCTCCATAAGTAAATCCTCTTCGTGTCTCTTCCCTTAATGCATTCGTATCCTTCGTCTCTCCTACATTAAGTGAATCCCCAACCAAACTTTTCGTATCGACGATGGTCAAATCAGGCTCATTAGACACCTGAGACTCAACCTCCTCATGGTCTATATGTACTGGGGCTGAGAATGTAATCTCTGGGTCGATCTCATCAGACGCATAACCCCAATCCATGGAACCTGCCATCCAACTCGTACTCGAACTATCCGAGCTGGAGACCGGCCAATATTTTTCAGAGTCCCCCATCTACATATAAACAAGGAGTCATATCAGTCTCAACGCATATAAACAGTCTCCATATGCTGCTATTATCATACGACAAAAAAAAACCAATATATACATACATACACTTACTTAGCTTTTCAATTCATTTATTCCGTTTGTTGTAATCTATCCGTAAGACTCATGTTTCAGACTAACTTAGGTTCAATAGATAATTCAATGTATTCCCTCGTCCTAGTGTCCCATGCCACTAATAGCTATTTCTGAGAGCCTGCACTCTCAGCAAACTCACCCGAATCGGGACGTATCGGAACCCTGATTCTGATGCGAGGAAATAATCAATTACGCTTGACTCACGGTTAATCCGTCACGTAAAATCCACTACCTAACTATAACAACACTCACATATACATTCACATTAAGCCCAACAATTCTATTGCCTCCTACCTCCGACTTAACCTTCTCCTTCTACTTATAACCTTTACTCTGATACCAACTGTAACGGTCCCAGTCTTAGTATTTTCTATTATCACCACTGTCACTGATTATCCTTGATCTAAGAGTGGGGCCCATCAAAATACAATGCTTCAATTCGGCTAGCATCAGCCTACTTATGTGTTCACAATATTTCACGCAATATATATATATACACACACACACACACACACACACACACACACACACACACACACCTCGGCATGATTTCATCTATATCAAGTTTCCAACATTGTTTCAACAAACCCGGTATGGCGATCCATAAGCCTACGCATTTCTACTCCATAATCTCCATATCATTGACAAGATTCAAAGTCAAGTACTTAATAACACAAGCATTACAATGTATTACTAAAGTTCATGGCAAGTATCAACATAAAAAGTTTTACATAGTGTTTCTTAAACAATATACACATAAGATGGAACATGCCAAAAGCTGAAAATGATCTCCCGCAGTCACCTATCCCGTATATTGGCAGAGGCGGGTCTATCCAAACCTGAAGGTGATTAATATAACAGGGTGAGCTCAACAGCTCAGTGAGTAAAACAACAAATATATGTATGACAATTATATATGTCTATTGGAATTTATATTAAGATAACAATTGTAATTTGTACTATCTTTGTATATTTTTCGATATTTGTCAAAAGTCTTGACCACACACAGTGATTGGTCTTATTAGTCGACTTGACCCTTCTTATAGTCGACTAATCCTGTTACAAGTCGACTTATCTTAAAGCTATAGTCGACTAAGCCTTATCTAAAAAGATATCCATTCTCTGTTGGCTGGCTGTAATTCAATGCTAGTCGACTACCCTATCTCTTATATAGTCAGCCAGTACAGTTTCTAGTTGACTCATCACACATCTACAGTCGACTATGTCCTGACCAAAAAGGATGTCCACTCTCTGTTTGTTGACAGTATTCAATATTAGTCGACTACCCTATCTTATTAGTTGACTAATGGTAGTTTTCCAGAGACTTGCGTACCAGTATCACGCATCTGTAGTCGACTTGACCCATGAACTAGTCGACTAATCTTGTTAAAATTGCCTATACTAGCCGACTCATCACAGAGTCTAATTGTTAAAGGATTTCTTATAGTTTTAACATTCATTTTCCATTTTAACCATATAAAGAATAAAACGATCACACTTGTTAAACATGACGTTGGACTCCCCTTCGGTCACCTCCGGTTAAACCCGATCCCTTCCTCCAATACGTTAATCAACGTAATATTTTCCCCTTCGGTCATCGCCAGTTCAACCCGGTCGCTTCCTCCTATACGTAATATTCTCCCCTTCGGTCAAACCCGGTCCCTTCCTCCAATACGTAAGAATTATAAGTTTCATGCAATAACAACGTGCAAGGATTCATAAAGCAATATCAACATAAATGATTTCATAATTTGCAACTTTACATTATGCCAACCTTGTGGAAGTCATTAACATGTATAAGTAACAACTTGCTAAATTAACAACATGCGAGCCTTTTCAAGATAACCAACACATTATATCATCATAATTTATGTTTAGCCGTATATATGCATAAAATTAAGTATTACATTTATTCATAGAACTATTTCTTCTTAAAAGGCATGTGTTTGACTACCGTGTATACACAATTAAGTTATCAATCATGCACAATGGTAAGCATGCATGGAAATAGCTACAACATGTTTACCATAGGATTGTCTATATTGCACACTTAAAGTTTAGAAACTATAAACATGTATTATCATTCATATTCACATCCACTTATAACTTAGAAATTTCACTTTACTTCAACTTGACAACTACCTACTATTAATTTGGAGTTTGGATGTTTTACTCACCCTTGAAGAGACTACCCCGATTATTAAGCTTGGTTACTGGCTATATTAGAGTCTACAAGACCATAACAACATCATTATTAGTCAATAATTGAAAGAGTGTAAGAGTGGTGTAGTAGGCCTAAAGATTGCTTACCTTCTTCAACCAAAATCACCCTCCTATCTTGCTAACCTAGGCCAACATTGTCTTCAAGAATTTATCCCTCTAAGGTGATGTTAGATCACTACTTCTCCATGCTCTAATAGGTCATCGGAGGAGATAATATAGGCAAAGGAAGACTTTTTAGCTTATAGGAAGGAAGAAGAAGAAGAATAGTGAGTGAATGAGTGAGAAAGAGAATGAGTGAAAGAATGAAGGGGAAAAAGGGGCTGTTGTCCTCTTGGCCAGCTGCAAAAGAGAAGGGAGGGAAAAATTTTGAAGTTGAAAATGAAGAAAGAGAGTGTGTTTCCAAATGAGGATTTTCTCCCCATTATACACTTTTATACCTCACTTCCTACAATGAGATCATGCCAAAAGCCCCCTAAAATCATTTCTCCACATCACTACCTTACTCCTATAGGTAAGGCTCCATACTTCCCCCTTCATGATGCATTTGTACCCAACAAGTATGGTGGGAAGTATGGTAGGAAAAAGTCAAAGGTACATGTGTATATGTACACCTACATAGATTTATACTAGTATATACAAGGTCTAAGATTTTAGTATAAATATCGACATGGATTCTTGTCCCCACATTATTTTCCTAAGGCACTCAAGTGTATTAATTAGTGATTAATTAAGGTAAGTGTTACAATCAGTCTCCTATTGAGTCCGAAATGTCCCTAGGGCCAACGTCTACTCAATTTTAGTTAGGCTTGGGTTAGTGAGTGAGGAGATTGTTTGTGGGCTAAGGGAGGGTAATGACTTCCCCACCTTATCTTGTTTGTAGGACAAGCCCTTAAGATTGATTGTGTAAAGTGTGCATGATGTAGAAAAGTTACATTCAACAAGTAAATAATCACTCGAGAATGATTCCTAAACTATATGCTATGCATACGTACCTTTTGCTCTAGCACTCTTCAACAGTAATATAAAATATAAACGAATTAGACATGTGCCTAAATGCAAAGTCTAAACTATTTTTAGAATTTAACAAACATTATTTTACTGTTAAGGTTAGAAACTATGTACAGTGAGACAAATAAGGAAATAAATAGCTACAGAATTTTAGCTTTGCAACTCAGCCAACCTGTAAAAATACAGGTTAGTAGTTCACTCAGATTTCTACTGGAATGTAGCAAATCTGAGGGCTTCTAGGCTCTGCTTTCTAGAGTAGAGTCCAGGGCCACTTATATGTACACTGTAGCAAAAATTTTCTTGTTGTTAAACCTGTTCACCAAGAACAAAGAAAAAGTTAACCAAAAATGTAAATCTAAAAAGAGAATAACTTACCGTCCCTTCCGGCAACGGCACCAAAATTTGATTGAGGTTTTACCTGCACACAAGAATACAGAATTTCAGAACTTAAAAATAGAATGTGCAAGTACTCAATACTACCGCTATAGCAAGTGGCTATGCGGTCGTGATCCACAAGGAGGGACTAGTAATGGAAGCTTTTTTAACAAGTTCTCTTTTAAGTTACAATCAATGGTTAAAGATCGTCTTTTAGTTCTTTAAAAGAAAAGAAAAATAGGTTAAAGTTAAGTTAGGAAGAAAGTGATAGATTAAGAAGGTGGAGAAAATAGAAAATGGATATATACAAAGAAATTGAAAAGAGAGTTGGGAGATTGTAGTGTTGGTGATCTAAACTAAAAGTTAAAAAAGAAAGAAAGAAAGTTAAACCTAAAAATTACTTACCTCTTCAGTGCTCATATACCTCAGATCCGTAGCTACGACTTACCTAGTCTTTGAAGGCGATCAAGCATGGTGTATAGGATCTTTCCCATTTTTGATCTACACTATGAATAAAAGGGCAAGCTAAACTAACAAAAGAATTATTGTTCATCACCACAGGCCATCAAGGGCACTTGTAATGGCGAAGCAGTCTCGAGGCTATCAGATTCACTTGGATTGCAACACATCAAAAGAAAGTAAATGAAAATAAGCGTAAAGAAGAAAAGAAACTTCGATTCAATTCAAATAGCAATGAAAGAAAAGATTTACTTACACCGGTGTCACCCTCAGTACAAGCTTGCTCTCATTCCTCCATGAAACTCGTCTCTCCTCTCAGTCACATAAAGAAAACTGAAAATTACATGAAAGAAAAATAAAAACCTACACTAAAAGAATGAAAACTGGCCTAAAATCTATCTCTGCTTGGTCGCATACCTTTATCTCTTGCTGGTTTTTCCGTTTCAGCTTCTGGATTTGACGAAACAGACTTTGATCTTTGGCTTTAACCAATTGATTTGTAGAGATTTATTTTAATTGATTTTCAGCCGATCTGATTTGCCCTGATCTACTCTGATTTTCTGATTTTGAATTAATTCTGAATTAAATCAGAATTTTGATGGGCTTTTGGGCTCGTTTCTCTTTCCTTTCCTTTAGCAATGGGCCTCCATATAAATTAGACAATAATTAGGATTAAAAGTAGAGTTTATTATATAATAAGTATGAGAATATGACAATGAATATGCAATATCAGCGACTGATCAGTTGATATGCTCAAGTTCACACACACAATTTCAATATGTTTCGTTTTCGGTTTAACCAGTTTTGGATTTCGAATATACATATATATGGTTTTCATGAAAAGACAGAATCAAAACAAGTTTACATGATATAATGTATATGGATTTCATCTATATACATATATGCTTCATATATTTTAAAAACTTATTTTGATGTTCTATTTCATGTGTTAGAGTTTTGTATTTAACATAACCTATTTTGGCTTTCATGCCAAAAACATAGATATATCATTTACATGTGTATTGGATTCTATCCATACACAATATGCTTCAAATATGTTTCAATGTCATGTTTTTATAATTATACAAGTTTGGAAAAAATGGATTTCCATTTCAAAGTTTGGTTTTCGGAAAATACTGATTTTGTGTTTAAGCTTAATTTCTATATCACAAAAATAGTTCAAATAGTTTGTAATATGTGTTGATTTTTGGTCACACATATTTGTTATTGAAATATTAATAAAAACTTATTTTTGTGTAATTTATAAAAATTTATGAGATTTTATTGGAGATTAAAAGACTAAGTTTTTTAACCTTTAATTGCTGCCAGAACCTGCTGGCAGTCGACTGGTCGGTCGATCGGATCGGTCGACCGATATGCACAAGAAACATGCACAAGGCTAGCCTAGAAGGCAGGTCGACCGGCGGTCGACGACTGAAACTACCCCAACTCTCAGGTAGCGTCGGTCAACCGACAGGCTGTGCCCGGTCGACCGGGCAGTCGACTGGATGCCCAACGGTCAGAAATTTGACCGTTGGACGGTCAACCGGCCGGTCGACCGGAAAGTCAATTCTGACCTTTTCTGGCTGCCAACGGCTAGTTTTCTCCTAGCCTTATATAAAGGGGTTTTGGAGGCTGTTTTGAATAAGTTTTGAGAAGAGAATTTTAACCAGTTTTCTAGTGTCATCTTACCCATTTTCTAAAAGGTTTCAAAAGAGTTTTTGTGCTTCAAATCTCTATCTTTTATTTTGTTTTAAAGGGTTAGAAAAATCAAAGAAAAATAGTCTTTGGGAGATTGGTTTTGATGTTTATTTCTATTTCTATCTAGTATTTTTCTAAGTATTTTTCTTTGTGATTTTGATTTTCAAACTCCTTGTTTTCTCACACTTGAGCTATCATCTCTAATCCTATCTATAGGATCTTGTTTTTGTGAGAAAATTGTTTGTGGTATATTGTGATCACCAAGTGTTATTTGTGATTTATTGTGATCACCAAGATTGTAATCTCTTCTTTACTTTGGGTTGTGCTTATCCCTCTTGTGTAGAGATGATTGTGGTTGAGTGTTGGCTTTGTGCATATTCCTCTTGAGTAGAGGTGATTGTGGTTGAGTTTTAACTTTGTGCCTATCCCTCCTGTGTAGAGATGATTGTGTTTGGCTCTGTGTCTATCCCTCTTGTGTAAAGGTGATTGTGATAGGAATAGTGTACTCCAAGTGTAGAGTTGTAATTCATCGGTGGAGGTTCCCTTTGAGGGAGGTCCTGTGTGGTCATATTGGAAATCCTTCTGTATGAAGGCAGGGACGTAGAGTAGTGACTCGAACCTCGAAACATATCTTGTTGTTTGCGTTTGATCCACTATCGCTAAACTCTATCTCTCTTATATCTTGCATTATTTTATATTGCACTTATTCATTTGCTAGATATAGTTTATGTGTGCCCATACTTGTGTTGAACCAAGAGAGCTTCATATAGTACCTCAACTCTTAATTTAGAGGAATCTCGAGGAGATAGTCCAGAGCCCTTTACCGGAATTCGACTACACTCTTTGGTTACACATAGTGTGCTGCAATTGATTTTTAATTCCGCATCATTTGTCATTAGATTAGCTTGTACACCTATTCATTCCCCCCCCCCCCCCCCCCCCCCCCCCCGTTTAGGTGTATTTCAAAATGTGCATACGTGCAATGCATGTTACATATATTTTGTTCGTGAGTTATATGTGTATAAATTCATGAAATAAAGAGTATTGTATCATGAGTTCAATAACAATAAGAGAAAAAAATACTGAAACGACTACTTGATATGTTGTGAGCTTTTATGTGTAAAATTTTGAGATAAAATTAGGTAATACATATATCCAGTGAAATACGAGATATTATTACAATAAAATAATAAAATGAATAGCTAAGTGAATTGGATTTTCCCAATTGTTGAATAGAACAACTGAAAATATCTGTTCTGCTTGCTTTATCGTTAATGTATCATCTTCTTGCTCAATTCATATTCATGTTTACTATCTGGTGTACAACTCACGATTTATTGTTATATGTGTGTACTACTTGGACTCCTCAATATGACTTTACTCGTTGGGCTCATGAGCTCACAATTTTAAATTAACAATATCCATCCTCGGCTTCTGTGGATTAAGACATCAACTACTCATTCTAACCCCAACTTTTTGCCGGACCCCTACCCTCTCCACTACAGTACTACTAGCTAGCCCTGCCAGCTTTCAGCCTCGTCAAGAGAGGCGAGGGATAGATTCGAAGATACATTTAAAAAAAAAAAAAGAAAGAAAAGAAAAGCAAAAGAAGAGAAGGAAGAAAACGTCGCATTACACTCTTCTTCTCTTCTTCTGCTTTTTTCTTTTGAAGCAGATTGGCTGAGGTAACCACTGATAGCGTAGGCCTCACATTACGCCATGGAGCTCCTCTGATTGGTCCTCTTGTCACCAATCAAAGGCGGGCAGATGAGTTCTGCCCCCGCAATCTGGGGCAGATGTCACGTGACATGCATGTGAAACACACTGCTGGCCAGGGGTTGTCCTTCGAGGTCACAATGCATAATAATATACGAACGTGAATCTTACCCAACAACAAAATCTGAGGTGCAGTTGAGAGAAAATGGCCATACAAAACAAGTTAGGTTAGGAGACCGCTTGTAGCTTTGAAAGTGACTCACCACAAAAAAAAAAAAAAAGAGAGGTGGGGGAATCGTGAAGAGGAATGCAGCTATGTGTTGCTGTCTTGCAGGGGAGACACAGTTAGGGGCATCATCATGTGATGAGATGATCCAATGTGGCCAATTTTGAGTAGCTAGTACAATTTTATGTTGGTGTTGGCCACACTTTGATGGGATGGATGCAATCAGTGTTGGCACTGAATGGTTTGTGAATGATGGTCGAGTGCACTCTCGGCACGAGAGCACCATTTCCTCGCTTTGCCATCGGACGGTCCTTAGATCGAGACTGTTCAGAATAGGTTGTGTATTCGGTCGGAGCACAAGTAGAGGATACCGTAGATTTTCTTCTACGCATGTACTTAAAATAAAAATGTATAAAAAATTGTGACGTATAAACATGCATGAGTTATTATTTCACGTATTGTTCTTGTTATCTTTAATATTGTTTTTTATTTTGACAGATACATATAAAAATTAATAATTTCATCTTCTGTGCATCATACTTTTTTGTTGGAGCATTTATCAACAGAATGGAAAGACAATAAGAATATAATAGTATAAGCAAAATGTGACACTTTAGTGATCAAGATTTAGCTCTCGTCAAGATGACGACACGTATCCCTGATACCGAGAATTTTTTTCCCAAAAAGTCAACATTCCACAGAGTTCAATTCGGATCCTCCGCCACATTCATTTTCCAAAAGGCAGTTTCCTTCACGGTCAGCCTCCGTCACATTCGACTTTCCCGAGGTCGTCCTTCTTTCCGAAAACCCTTTCATCCTGGAGCCGCCTTCCGTCACTCCAAGGTTTTTACCTACCCGAGATCCTTCCCGATCCAAAAGCCTCCAACTCCGCGACCGAGCCTCCAGGACAGATCACCACTGATCGGGGCCGTTATAATGTACAAATTGTGTGATTGCAAAGATATTGTCCGCACTCTCTTACTTCCATAAACAACAATCCAATCAAATATAAAAGGACCTGAGCCTCCAACATAGGGCCTGTTTGGTTTATGTAATTGGGCTGCATTTCGTAATCAATACTGCAGCCCAATTACACCCAAGTGTTTGGTCCATTGGCATTTTCACTTCTGCAGTGCGGCCCATGTATTTGGCTTGCGTGTGCGGAGGAAACGAATCTCGTGGTGATGGGATTTATGCATTGCAACGACCGCTGACACCCTGCATTTGCTTTTGCATCCTCCAACGCAAGCGATCCCAGATCTCGATCTCTCTCGATCTCTCTCTCTCGCCCTCTCTCTCTCTCTCTCTCTGTCTCTCAACCAGCCGAGGCCGCCGCCGCCTCCTCCACCCAGATCGGGCTGAGATCTAACCCTAGATTGATCCTGAGCGTCTCGAATCTGTCCCTTTGTGCCCTCGAGCTTGTCCCTTGGCCTGCATCGCCGTTTCT
The DNA here is from genome assembly GCA_038442645.1 of Agave tequilana. Lineage (NCBI taxonomy): Eukaryota > Viridiplantae > Streptophyta > Magnoliopsida > Asparagales > Asparagaceae > Agave > Agave tequilana. The sequence goes on from JAVJIF010014750.1 coordinate 79,413, forward strand.
CACGGTCAAAAAGTGGCCTGTGATCCTGTCGCTTCTTCCCGATTTGGGGCTAAGGCTTGGATTCCCGACACAGCCAGAGACTCGCTTTCTCTGTCACGAGTCTACAGTTCAGATTCCCTGTTGACTCTTGAAGATGAGGCAACAGAGGAAGCTTAAATCCCCCCTCAAGCCATCAATGGCGAGCACATCTTCTCCCTCGTGCTGCTTCTGTGGGAAAGGCAAGAAACGTAGGCTTTCTTACATCTCCGATCAGGAATCCTGTTCCGATAATCTGAATTTTAAGGTAGTATTCTCTGGGAGCCTGTTTTCAGATCTTTACTGTTTTTTATAGAATAAAATTTTAAAATTTGCCTTGCCTATACCACAAAAAATTTTCTGGGTAAGAATAAAATTTGCTGATTTATAAAATTTGCTGATTTATTTTCTCAGTATGCTCTGAGAGCCTATTCCGATAATCTGAATCTGAATTTTCAGATCTTTACTGTTTTCAGATCTCTGAGAGCTCTGAGAGTCATAGAATAAAATTTGCCTTGCCTATACCCACAAAAAAGTAAAAGACTTTTTTTTTTTTTCATTTTTAAAATTTCCCCTGTAATGTAATCTTAGATAAATAATCTATTGATTGATGTTGCGGTTCAAGTGTATGATAAAAATTCATATTATTTGCTAAATTATTTTGCCAAATTATTCTTCTGTGGTTGAGATGAGATGAATTTTCAATACTGTATTACACACTATTCTGAAACTTTAGTTATTTCATATATATATCATTATTGTACCTAACATATTCTCTGTATATTCATCTATGTTTCAACAACAAACACATGCAATGCCTTCATGTGAACTCATGTATGTAACAAACAACACTAACATTTTCAGGTAGTATTCTCTTTGTGTTTCATTACAATCTCCTTTCATTATTAGTTGTGAATGTGATTTTCATTGAATTGTGCTCTAATACATTTGATGTATCTTTCCTGTACCACTGCCATTTGAATTTGATCAGGTTCATGTGGCATTCCTGATGCAGTATTTATCTTGCTGTAGTATTTAGCTTTTTCCTTATTACACTTATTTGCAGTTTCAAAACTTATATTATGGTTTAAAGCTTTGATTTTGAAGATTGATTAATTAAGTTATTTAGGATTGGCAACCATGTTTTTTAATTACATGAGTTGCTTTCTTATTTTTTTTAAATAAGTATCTTATTAGGGCTTCCTTCATAGATATTAAAAGAAGCAAGCTTATGTTTTATAATTCTTCATGTTTCATATTTTCAGATGCTTAAGTCAACAAATGTACTATTTTTTCAAATGCTTAATCCTTGGATCAGTTGTTTTTCTTGTTAAATGTGCTAGAATTGAGAGATATACACTAAAAAACTGATTTTTCCCATATGAAATATATATATTTGATTGTAGAGGTTGTAAAAATCAACTTTTTACCCTATAATTGATGTCTTTATTGTAAAGTTGTCTTCTTTGTATAGTTGCACTCATACAAAAAAAGTTGTGCCTCAAAATTCAAAATTCAAAATTCAAATTGTTGGAATGGAACACACCAATATTGAAACTTTTGTTTAGTGGGAGCTCCTTGCACTCCACTGCATCAAAGTAAACACACCCTCAATGATTATTGATCTTCAGACACTAGGTGGGTTTTAACCTTGAATCTTGTTGCATGTTTTAAGCTGTAGTCACAAATAAGCTGTAGGCAATATAGTACTTCAGATAGTTATATGGTCATATGATTTTGATATTGACTATAAGATGCTCAAACCATCCACATAAGCAGATTGGATTGAATTAGACGACCAACCAATGCAATATGAACAGATGAAAATATAAATCAGTTAATTTCTCATCACACTTTAGTACTGTATCTTGTAACAAATAAACTGCTGATGCTCTTCTGTTTTTTTTTCCTCCTCTTTTGTCCACTAACTTTTACAGCTGGTATATAAAGCTAAAACAGTCTAATATTATGCGTGTTATATCTATGCTCACTATGTTGAGCCTACAGTTGAATATATGAAGGGCAAAATTCTTTGACGCTTAGAATAATTATGGCCTTACTCATAATTTGTGGAGTATTCACTAGGACAATCTAAGGTAATAAATATGATACATGCATTTTCAGGTTTACTGTAAGAAGGAAAAAAACAGCATGCTTAGAATAATTATGCACATATTCATAATTCTTGAAATAATCACTGCAATATTTATTACTTTCCCTGTTAGTAATGAATATTAATCTTATCAAATTTCTACTCGACTATACTCCTATGTTATGACAACTATACTCCTAGGTTATGACTATAGACTGTTATATTCATGTTAATTTAATTACAACCATTTCTTCCCCGTTATGTAGTGAATGGATAGGTTTTTGGATTTGGGCTTGGATGGTGCCGACCAGGAGATGGGCATCATTATACTTTGTGCTTGCGCGTATGTCATAATGATGTGGATGACCGGCCGCAATGACATCACAGAACCAATCCGAGAGAGATAAGGAATATGGAAAGAGGGCTTTATTTGAGAAGGGTGATGGAGTACAGTGACACCAATTGCATCAATATGTTTAGGATGGATAGAGAATTATTTTTCAATCTGTCTGGAATGCTTAGGAATAGGGGACTCTTACAAGATTCTGATCAGGTGACCGTTGAAGAGCAACTAGGTATATTCTTGCACACCATAGGTCACAACGTTCGTAACAGAGTCGTGGGTATGAACTTCTTACGTTCTGGTGAAACTGTGAGTCGATATTTTCAACGTACCTTACGAGCAATTGGTGAACTAAGATGGGAGTATTTATGTGGACCTAGCAACCAAACTCATGAGAAGATCTCTGGAGACCCTAGGTTCTGTAATTATTTTCAGGTACCAATTCCTAAAACATTGCAAACTCAGATGAGTACTGTGTTTTAAGTGTTGATTTGAAATCAACTTAATTTTATTGTGTATAGGATTGTATCGGAGCAATCGATGGGACACACATCCATGCTACCCTACCAGCTAATGAGGTTGGACCTTTCTATGGAAGGAAACCATATCCCACTCAAAATGTCTTGGCAGCTGTGGACTTCGATTTGAAGTTCACTTATGTCTTAGCGGGATGGGAAGGATCAGCTCATGACGCCACTGTACTACGTGATGCACTCACACGTCCAAATGGTCTTAGAGTCCCAGAAGGTAGTTCATTAACAATTGCAACATTTACCGTATTGCAAATTTGTTATGTTCGTTTCTAAGTCTCCATCGTATCTAATGACTTAACATCTTTTAGGGAAATATTATTTGTGTGATGCCGGTTACAATACCAGGCCGGGATTCTTAGCACCGTATCGTGGCACTCGGTACCATTTAAGTGATTATCGTGTGATACAGCCGTCAAACTACAAGGAGCTTTACAATTACCGTCATTCTTCCCTCCGGACAACTGTCGAGAGGGCATTTGGAGCCTTGAAAGGAAGGTTAAGATTCTAGCATCAAGACCTTTCTTTCCTTTTAGCACTCAAGTGGACATTGTAATAGCATGCTGCATTCTTCACAATTATATCATTGGCCATGGGCCAGATGAGTTTGTCATAAGTGAGGAGGATTTCAATTTGCAAGATGTCTCCCAATCTGGACTATCTCGTAGAGAGATTAGAGAGGAGTCCAATTATTGGATTCAACTTAGGGAAGAAATTGCACTAAGAATGTGGCACGATAACGAGAATTGATGTAGTAGGCGTGTTTTGATTTCATATGTAATATTTTGAAACTACCACTACATACCATGTACTCTGTATTATTTATCTTTAAATTTACTGTTTTATTATGCCTTCAGAATTTGACTATACTCTATTGGTTTGTAAAGGAATCTCTTTGTACTACTCATTATTATTGGCAAACATCTAAAATATTTTTCGCAACAATATATAACGCTTTTGCTGTAGGGGATGTCGGGAGAGACTCGTCCCAGTGACACTGATATTGGGCCCTCTGAAGAGGGAAGGAAGAGGAGGAAACAGGTCTCCCATACTTTCAGGTGGTCAGAGGAGATGGGAGACTTCCTGATTCAGTTTATGGCAGACCAAATCTCCTCGGGTCTAAGGGGCCATAATTATGCGGCCGCAGCGAAAGCGGTGAATGAAAAGTTTGAAGAACACGTCTCTGAATCCCAAGTTTACAATCATTTGCGAACATGGAGGGCCAAGTGGAACAGGATTTTAAATGTTCGGAAATTGTCAGGATGTGTTGTTTGGGATGCAGAGACCCGAACATTAAGGATGCCAGACGAGGAGTATAAAGTCTATATCAAGGTAACATCTTTTCCATAGAATAATCAATTCTTTATATCCCATGTCTGCTGTTTATTTCATGTGCAATGCTAACCCCTTGTATGTAGGCTAATAGGCTTGATAAGCCGTATTTGAACAAGCCCATACATATGTATGATGAGATGGCAATTGTGTTTGGAGATGAGGTGGCTACTGGGAAGCGTGCAAAGGATGGACGTGGCCCTGGAGGTTTGGGAAATGAGGCAGATGTGGAGGAGTTTGATGAAGGTGATGGTAATGATGTGGATTCAGGTGGCCAAGGGAGGAGGTCCGGAGACCAGGCCCAAAGCATGTCCATCTCCCAAGGATCAAGGGGGAAAGGGAAAAGGACAAACCCTCATTTGCAGATAATGGAGAACTTCGCCGGCTCATTAGGTAGTATCGCCAGTCACCTTAGGGAGGTTAAGGCGGACGAAGAAAAGCTTCTTGACAATTGCTTGGAAGCTCTACAAGGAATGATTGACACTGAATATGAGGGTGTCATATTTACTACCAAGGTGGTAAACGCCGCCTATGATTTCCTTGTGGAGCACCCAAATATAGCAAGAGGGTTTCTGAAGAGGAAGAACGAGATGAGGGCCTGCTGGTTGTTCCAATTTGTGCAGAGTAAACAGATGGGGTGAAAAGTTTGAGTGGTAGCTATCTTTCTGGGCCAGAATAAGAACATTGCATTATTTTATCGCTTTTATTTATCGATTGATACATTTATGGTATGTAATATTAAGATTGCTGCATGCAATCAGAGTACAATGGTGGACAGAAACCGGACTATTAGGTTTGTTGTTGCTTTATAGTTGTTTGAACTAACCTATTCTTAGTTGTAACTTGTTTTGTTCTAATCGATTTGTGATGCCGTTTGATTCAGGTAAGTGGTTAAGGTTGAAGCATTACTAGGTACACTTTTGTCACACTAATCTAATTTCATTTTTTTTTGTATCAATCATTCAATATTGAGCCATGATTTTGTTCCTCTTACTATGACTGCAGGTAACAGCTGCAGGGGATAATACAAAGTGTCATGCAACAAGTTTTTTAACTTGGGGATGAGGTGGCGAACAAATCGCAGCTCTCCTTCAAGATTGAGCCATGATGATAAACTGAGCTCACTCCTTCCCCTTTGCTTGGTTTGTAATGGCTGTGATGAAACTCTGAGCCATCTTCTTCTTATTTGCTTGGATTGTAACGGATCGGGTTTGGGTTAAGAGCTGTGATGAATACTGAGCTCTTTCATTTTTGACATTAGCCTTTAAGTCTCTTTACATGTGTTCCTGTTTGGTTCTGTAATTGGGCTGCATTCGTAATCAATACTGCAGCCTAATTACACCCAAGTGTTTGGTCCATTGGCATTTCACTTCTGCAGTGCGGCCCATGCATTTGGGCTTGCGTGTGCGGAGGAAAGGAATCTCGTGGGTGATGGGATACTGTGACTGCAGGTAATAGCTGCAAGGGATAATACAAAGTGTCATGAAAAAAAGAATTTTGAGTAATAAGTTTTTTAACTTGGGGATGAGGTGGCGAACAAATCGCAGCTCTCCTTCAAGATTGAGCCATGATGATAAACTGAGCTCACTCCTTCCCCTTTGCTGGGTTTGTAATGGCTGTGATGAAACTCTGAGCCATCTTCTTCTTATTTCCTTGGATTGTAACGGATCGGGTTTGGGTTAAGAGCTGTGATGAATCCTGAGCTCTTTCATTTTTTGACATTAGCCTTAACATGTCCTACGTCTCTTTACATTTCCTGTTTTGTCTGTTCTATTGGTTTGCTTCCAGTTGAGTTGTCTGTTCTTCAGGCCTGCTCCCAGGTGACTTGTCTGTTCTTCAGGCCTGCTTCCAGGTGAGTTGTCTGTTCTTTCTTCTTTGTGACACTGTGGGCTGGATTGGGATCAATATTGAGCCATTATTTTTTTTCCTCTTACTGTGACTGCAGGTAATAGCTGCAAGGGATATACAAAGTGTCATGAAAAAAAGAATTTTGAGTAACAAGTTTTTTAACTTGGGGATGAGGTGGCGAACAAATCGCAGCTCTCCTTAAAGTTTTGTATGTTTACAGGTATGATTACTGGACATGTTTGCTGACCCTCAATAATTTCAATAAATATTTAATTCATTTATGTTTAATTGCTTCTCTATTTGCTTGTATTCTTTTTATTAAATTAGATGGCCAACACAGGATAGCCTCACAGATCTCTCGCATTATATTAGCACGAAAATCTTGGAAAACTTTTTTCAAAAAAAAGACATTTTGAATATAAACTCTCACTGGAAGCACAAGATATTTAGGAATAGTAAAGAGGGACCACGTCGCGCGCATATTGTTGGCCCCTTTCTACCTTATTATGTGTCATGGAGCCATCCTTTTTTATTACTTTTTGTTATTCGATTTCATGGTTTTGTATGTTCTGTAGACATGCGAAGAGATGTGCAGGAGATATTTAAAATGACTCCTCATGACAAGCAAGTCATGATGTTTTCAGCGACACTCAGCAAGGAGATCCGTCCTGTTTGCAAGCGTTTCATGCAAGATGTAATGTCCTATGGCCAGCTTACATGTCATCCTTTTAGTACCATCAGCATAACTTGGGATACCCCCCCTCCCCCCTTGCCCCCTCCTTACGTGTATTAGTCACTGGTCAATGTTTGTTACAGTTAGGCTTTAGCGTTGCTTTCTTTTGTTCTGGTGGGGTGGGAACTAGTGAATTGTAGGTGCCTTCCTAAAACAGGGTTTCTTCTATATGTGTCAAAGCTTTGGGTGCAATATATGTTTCTACCATTTAGCATCTGTGACTCTGGCTATGTCATTCTTCTTTTCAAATGCTTTCTTCTGGGGGTGGTCAAGGAGTAGTTGGTTGCAACTGCCTTTGCAATGTTGTCTTTCGCCTGGTGCTGGGAGAGTTCAAGGCAGATGGGGTTTTATCTGGAATGCACTGACAGCTGCACAGTAATTATTCCCTGTCTGGCTCAATGTAGCCTTGATTAGACATCAAGGCTAGTTATTTCAAATCTGATGGACTTGGAAACCTGACCTCAAGAATAGGGTCGTGCATCATTCATTTGGTACTGGGTTCCGTTTGCTTCAGGACAAGGGCCTAATCATCTTTAATCTGACATTTGTTCCTTACAGCCAATGGAAATATATGTGGATGATGAAGCAAAGCTGACTCTGCATGGTCTAGTACAGGTACTTACCGTTAGATGTTAGATTATATACATGTAATTTGACTTTAATCTTTCCATAACATAATCCTTTTTATTTGACAGCACTACATCAAACTCAGCGAATTGGAAAAGAACCGGAAGTTGAACGACCTTTTGGATGCTTTGGACTTCAACCAAGTTGTGATATTGTTAAGAGTGTCAGCAGAGCGGCAGAGCTGAACAAATTGCTAGTTGAGTGCAATTTTCCGTCTATCTGCATCCACTCTGGAATGTCACAGGAAGAAAGGTTGGTCTTGTTTGGGACTTGTTTTAAATTCTAGGCAGTCATCTGCTATTTGAACCACTAACTTAAAAGTATTGTACTCAAATTGTTGTTTGTTGTTGCGATTATTGCGAACCCCATAATCTTAGAGCAGCATTTTCTTAAATATGCATGACAAACTTCTATGTGATCTACTTAGCAGCCACCTGTGTCTGTAATTCTTTTGTTTTGACTTTGATACTATGCTCATCCAGCTGGTCCTCGTAGAACTGCAGGTATGGCTAGCATAAAGAAAAACAGAACAAGTAATTGAACAGAATAAGTAATTAAATATGTCATTGGGGAATTTTGTTGATTCATTGAAGCATATAATGTGATGTTATTATTTGTTTCTTGTGTATGCTTGTTATTAGTTGAATCTTTTGAAAAACAAATTGGTTTGTAAAATAGGACTTCACTGTGTGCATATCCTAGTAAAACAGTAGGGTGGATGTCTTTTATTGAGCATTGTTTGCTTGGGAATAGGTAGCAAACTGTGGATCTGATCCGTGTCTGTATCCTGTCTATATTTTTTTATTTTAGCTTCATTAGATTAAAGATGACATAATCAGAAACCATGATTTTCACGAAGTAAATTATCTTTGCTGAATTTAGACTACTTGAATATTGTTTTTGCTTCTGCTCTTGCATTGGCATGAATTATTGGATGTTTACTTTATTGTTTTTACTTCTTTCTGCTCTTGCATTGGCATGCATTATTGGATGTTTTCAGTTAATTATACATCCGGGAAGTGATGATATTATGAGACCAACAGTAATAAAAACTAAATAGTAAAAATAAATAATGATGCAACTTATAAGATTATCAAATGAGGAATTTTATTCATTGTTTTGAGTGTTGTGCTTGTTGCTTCATGCTAAGCAAGTTTCACTGGCACAGGTTGACAAGGTACAAGGGATTCAAGGAAGGACACAAGAGGATTCTAGTTTTAATAAAAGTTTCAAACATCTCTTGAAATGTGTTCATCTGATGTATTTTTAGATTCTCTTGTTGAGCACAGGATAGACTATGTTGCATAATTATATTATACGTTCAATAGAAATGTCACTTGTGCAGCTCTTCTGTCCCTGTACTTGGTTTCTTTCCTTGCTATCATGCAAATGTCCCCCAGGATTGAATTAGGGTTCTGGACTGACCGTGAATTGATTGATTTTCTAGTGAATTAAGTTGAGGAGCTACTGATCATTAATAGTTCTGTCTGAAAGGTCACTAGCATCTGAATTACTTTCTCTAGGTTAAATATTACTACCATTAAGTTGAATTTTGCTGGAAACTTTTTATTCAACTCACCTGGAAGCAGGCCTGAAGAACAGACAACTCACCTGGAAGCAGGCCTGAAGAACAGACAACTCAACTGGAAGCAAACCAATAGAACAGACAACTCACCTGGAAGAACAGACACTCCATGAGCTTACTCCTTACCCTTTGCTGGGTTTGTAATGGCTGTGATGAAACTCTGAGCTATCTTCTACTTCTTTGCTTGGATTGTAACGGTTCGGGTTTGGGTTAAGAGCTGTGATGAATCCTGAGCTCTTTCTTTTTTTCTTTAATTGAATTGTAATGGGCCGAGTTTGGGTTTTTCCTCTTACTGGCTGCACTCAACATGTGGGTCAGCAAGATTGTGGACAGACCATACAAGTAGTTTCTTTACAGTTCCTGTTTGGTAAGACCGTCTGCTGTATGAATTTTAATCAAATATATGATCTTTTATCTGTCAATTAATTTCTCCAATTTCAGGTCTTTTTAGGCGGCTGAGATATATGCCATTTTGGTGGACAGGAGATGCCTAACACATCGCAGCTATCCATCCAGTTATAGGTAATGAAACTGACAAATTTTCAATTATTACTTTCCTATGCATTATTATGTCTCATTATTTATATATTGGGTGTACATTACTCTCAGATGACAAGTGAGGTGATATTGTAAAATGAAGGTTTCTGATTGGAGATTCATGAATGGTTTGGTCCATACACTTTAATTTGCACTTTAAGATATTTTCATGACTTTTTTTAAGCATCTCATCCTCTTTATCTTAATTTTGACAGCTAGGTTCGGAGGATGAACGAGTTGGGATCATCGGGGGAAGAGAGACGGGCGTTACTGGGCCTAACATGGTCGTAGGCTAGGGTCAGATATGTGGATGGAGGTCGCACCGGCTTGCACTTTCTGCATGTCCAAGCAGATATTGTACATGTAGCAATAGGAGTTTTTTATGGATTTATTTAAGAAACAGAGAGTGTACTTTATATTCATGTTAGCACATTTGAATATGAGCTTATTGTTTGTCTGCCAAGTTTCTGAAATTAATAGATCGGATGTTCTGAATTGTGTTATGTATGTATTCTATTGTAAATTTCAATTCAGATATCTAGCTGCCTACTCATATTGCATATTCGTTCTAACATATTTGAGTTACAATTGGCCCATTTTAAGCTAAAATTTTTATGAAATTTTTGATGTTTTGCAGAGAATTATTTGACGCTAGATTCATTTTTCTAATAATTGATGTAATTAATTTATTCAACTAATCTTTTTTTATATTTTATTTATTAAAAATTAACCTTTATTTTTAAATATAGATCCGTAGCTCGATTGAACTTTACTATAATTAATATTTAATATTTTCCAGTGGTACATTAGAATTCTAAATAATCGTTAATAAATTATTATTTTAATTACTATATTGCATTTCGCAATCTCTCAAATTTTTTTTTGGGTTTACTGTTTTCTGTCTTTTATACAATTTTATATTACAAATTAAATAGTATTTTACCTAATTAATCCGTTTGTTATTAACTATTATGGATTTGTTAATTATTTATTGTATTTATTGACTTATTATTAAAAATTCAAAAAATCAGCAAACAGTTATTTTTTGGGTCAACTGAGACACTTACGACTTACGCACTCATAACCAAACACTGTAAAACACAATACTGCAGCTCAATTACAATTTCACTTTACCAACCAAACACCGTAAAATACAATACGCATTGTTACATACAACTTTATTTTACCAACCAAACACCGTAAAACTATCATTGATGCAACTCAATTACAATTGCATAAGACTTTACCAATTACAACTACGAATTACGGCCAATTACGCCAACCAAACAGACCCATAAAAGGGACTCTTTGGGAAGGGCTTGACTGGAGATTTCAATCCTGATCCAAGCAGTTAAATTCCAATTCCAATCCACATACATCTCCTACACATTATAATTCTTATAACTTTAGAATTAGAGTGAAGTTCTTTCTCCTCCCCGTGGTTTTCCCAGTTAAGAATTTTCACGTAAAATTCTTTGTGTTTATGTTCTATTTTATTTACGCTCCTTTGATCCTCATTCCCATTCTCAGTTGTGTTGAGGATCGACTGTTCAATCACTTATAGAGAAAAATTACCACTACAAACTGGTGCTTTGTTGAGATTACTCAAGATCTCCCGCCCATCTAACCCAGAACCTTCCTCAAAAAGTCTCTTCCACATAGACGATGGCCTCAAAAGGGAAACCCTCACCCTCAATGTCACCACAAAGAGAAAGGGCATCAGCATTGTCGGGGCACAGTCACCCCGCCAACCGTTAATTAGCCACATACAACTAAAGATATCAGTTCCTCCTCACCACAGGGGGCAACCGCCAGTATCAACAACCACAACAGCACGAAAATCTGCTCCTTCAGATGCTTGCTGATATGAGAGCAGTGAAAGAACAACAAGCCCAGTCTGATCGCGATCGAAAGTAGGCAGCTCTCGACCGCGAGAATGATATACATGAGCAGGAGGCATTGAGGCAACTCAACAACCAACTCCATTCTTAAATCGTTGCCCTCCAAAAGAGCCAGACATCGACGCAACCGAAAACCCAGCCTGTGGTCGATGAAACTCCCGACCTCCGAGCCCTTGACAATATGATCCAAAGACGGATCGCAAAAGCCAAGCTGCAAAGCCACTCAAAGCTTTCAGCCGCTAAAATCTCTGACTCCGCCTCTCCAAAGAAATTCTAGAGTGCGAGTTTTCGACAAAGTTTTCGACTCCATCCTTCTACTACTACTCCGGAGTAAGCGACCTCGTCCATTACATCAAACATTTTCTGAAAAAGATGGTAACCTACTCCCGTAATGATCCGATCATGTGCCTAACCTTTTCGTCTAACTTGAATATCGCATTGGTTCTACTCTCTGTTACCCCGCTCTCTCCACAACTTCAAGGAGTTAACTAAAGCGTTTCTTACTCAGCACGTCTCTCGTCGGGAGGCCAAGAGGAATAACCATCACCTCCTCTCCATCAAGATGAGGCAGACTTCTTCCAAAGCAAACTCTCTAAGGTCTCCAACTGTGATGAGGATGTCTCTGCATTAGTATTCATCAGTGGGCTGCAAGTCTCCCACCCCCTGTACAAACACCTCCTAAAGCACAATGCCATTCGGATGAGCGAGGTCTTATCACGAGCCTAGCCCTGCATCATACTGGAGGAGGCAATGAAGACTTTCTTTAGCAATACCGTGAAACATGGTGATGGTGGAGGAAAGTCAAAGCCACCGCATAAAGCCTCCTCCCATGCCCAAGATCAAAGCCGGGGGCACCCAGCATTCAAGAGACAAGCGCTCATGATCCTCTCTCCACTCCCACTCTAAATCTTCTGGATCGAACAACATTTCACTCTATTGAGTCGCCCAGAACCTCAATGCCATCAAGGACCAACTTTGGATCAGGCGCCCGAAGCTAATCAACATGATCCTACTCTCCTCAGAGTAGAGAAGTGTTGCTCCTTCCATAACAGCAAGGGACACAATGTTGGCCCAAAGGCCTATCACTCTAGTTTTGATGATGATCAACTCATGTAGTTATGATACTAATGATCTTGCGTTTATTTAGTCTCAGATTTGTGATCAATATCTTAGTAGGCGTGTAGCCTCATCAAAGGATTTAAAGTCAAGTTTTGGAGCTAGCACGGTTTGATTTAAGAGCTTGTGCATCAAGACCACATCAAGTACTCAACAGGAGTCTAACTCTTTGGATCGTGTTTGGACCAAGTCAAGAAAGATGAGAAGACTTCAAGAAGAAGACTTGAGTCTAGGTTTGTTTTTATAAGATTTTGTTTTAGATAAAATGTAAAGGATAGAATAGTTGGTGGATTGCTCAAGTATATCTTACACACACACACTCTTGATTTAGATGAGTTTTCATAAAAGAATTTTTATGTTTGAAAAATACAAAAGAATTTTCATTTTGAAAAATACCGGTTTGGTTTTAGGAATTCAAAGTATATATGTTTTAACCAAAACCATGTTTAGTACTTAATGTCAAAAACATAGATATTTCATCATGTATGTGTAGTGGATCATATTCATACACTCTATGCTTTCAAAGTGTTTAAAATATCTTATTTTTGTATTTGGAGAAGTTTTGGAAAAACTAATTTTGGAAAGATACAGATTTTGTTTTTAGCCAAAATTTATAAGTTACAAAAATAGTTCAAATTATTTGTAACATGTCTTGATTTTACTCAAACATGTTTGATCATCAAAGTATAATATTGAAACTATTTTTATAAAATTTTAGAGATTTTATGGGATTTTATTTAAGCTAAAAAGATAACTTTTAAATCCCTAAAAATCCCTGTCCTGGCTTCTGCCGGTCGACCGGACCGGTCGACCGAGCTTGAAGTCGGTCGACCGAGTCGGTCGACTGACGTGTACAGACGTGCACGCCAGTTCTGGCTGGAGGGCCGGTCGACCGACCCCGGTCGACCGTAGAGAGCTTTTGCTCTCTAGAAAGCCCCAGTCGACCGGGCTGGTCGACCGGCAGAGAGCTCTGCTCTCTGTTCCAGGCAATGGTCGACCGGGCTGGTCGACCGACGCCCCAACGGTCAGAAATCTGACCGTCGGCGGTCGACCGAGCGGTCGACCGACAGGCCAACCTGGCTCCCAACGGCTAGTTTTTCTAGCCCTATAAATTGGGGGTTTTGGGGTCTATTTTCTATAAGATTTTTTAGTGGATTTTGAGCCAGTTTTTTCAACTCTATTAGGTATTTATCTCCACTTGTTTAAGAGCCAAAATTGCCATATCAAAAGGAGAGAATTTCTAGAGTGTTTTTAAAAGTGATTTTCTTGTGTTTTCCTCCACCTTTTCAATCCTAGTTTTCTCACACAACACTTGAGCTATCCATTGCTATATCTACCTATAGGGTTTTTTGTTGTGAGAGGATTTTAGGTGATCAAAGTGTTGTGATCACCAAAGTTCTATTTGTTCATTGAGGAGGCGGACTTGCGGGTTCGCGGTGTTTTCAGGTTCTAGTGTGAACTCATTATTTGAGGTGCGTCCTCGGCGAGCTTGTGGGCTTACGGTGTGTTCGGGACTAGAGAGTCCAAGGAGTTCAAGTGTGAACTCGCCTTGTAGGTGTTGCGGCACCGAGTGATCAGGTGGGATCGTTTTTAGTGAAAATCCTTCATAGTGTTGAAGGCGGGGACGTAGGGCAAGTGTGCTCGAACCTCGAAACAAATCTCCCGTGTTTGTGATTGCTCACTCTCTATCTCTTACTCTTGTTTATATCTTGCATGCTTATATTGTCTTTATCTTTATATGATTGATATATTGTGTGCTTAATTGTTATATGCTTGGGGATTGTTTGCTAACACTTGTATTCAACCAAGAGAGCCAACGCGTCACCTCAACTCTTATTTAGAGGAATCTTGAGGAGTTAGTCCAGAGCCCTTCACGGGGAATCCGGCTACACTCTTGTGTTATACGTGGTGTGGTGTTTAGTTTAATAAGTTTTAATTCCGCATTATTGACCATTAGATTAGCTCATCACCTATTCACCCCCCCTCTAGGTGATTTACAACTGGTATCAGAGCCAAGTGCTCTTGATTTGGGTCTTACAACCTAGAGTTAAAGATCCTCATTTATAGCTAATCACAATATTTGTACACACACCATGGATTTCATGACACCTCCCACCTTTGACATTCTTAACATCCAAACTTGAAAGGTTAAGATGTCTTTGTACCTTAAAGGCCTAGGCATTCATGTTTTTCTTACTACAACTAAAGATTCATATGTTAATAATAGTAAGAATATTGAGGCTAATGCAAAAGTCCTACATGCTTTGAAGAGTATCCTAAATAATGATTATTTATGTAGGATTGCTAACATTGATTCGGCTTTTGTAGTGTGGAACACCTTGATCTCCCTTGGCGAAAAAAATAGTATTATGCGGGGAGTGATTCGGATGTTGGAAGTGACACCTCCAACGTGTGCTACATGGTCCAAGGGGATAACCCCTTGAGGTAACTGCCGAATCCGAGGTAGATGAAGATGTTGATATGTCTTATGATGAGCTTACTTCATTTTGTCAACAACTAATTGAAAAATATGAATTGCTTAAGAAAGATAACAAGAAAATGAAAAATAAATTTGATCGCATGTTAAATGAAAAAGATTCTTTACAAGAAAATTTTGAAATTATTTCAAAAGAAAATGAGTCTTTAAAAAAAAAAAATGTTTCCCTGATGTCTAAATTAAATAATCTTTATGAAAGAAATACTAATTTGAAAAATAAAATTATTTTGGTGGAAAAACAAAAAGAAGTTGCTTTAAAAGAAAACAACTCCTTAAAAGAAAAATTGTTGAAAAAGAAAAAGAAAATATTTTTAAAAAGAAAAAGATTGTTGATCATGCTCTTCTTGCCACAACCATTAATAAAAATGAAGTTAAATTTTTAAAATATAAAATTGATAGTTTAAGCTCAACTTTGAGCAAATGTGCTTTTAATCATTCTAGATTGGAGTCTTTGTTTTCAAAGAAACAAACTCCACATATTCATGCACATCATCCACATCATGCGTATGCACACTTTGCACGCCATGATCACCCTGATACACATGTGCATAGTAAAGTGTACACTTGTACACATTATGGCCGCAAAGGCCATTTAGCAAAGTTTTGTTTTGATAAGATACATCACATTAATTTTGCTAATAAGAAAAATGTTTGGGTTCCTTACAAAGCTAACCCTCAAGAACCCAAAAGAAAATGGATACCAAAATCTCCGCCTTGTGTATTTGATGTAGGTGCGGGCTCTCACAAAATGTGAGAGGGATGGTGCCTTGGTAGTGGATGTATGGACTTGATGGACACATTTTTGATGCACCGCTATCAAGGAGGTTTGGTGGGACAACCACCATGTTTTGAAGAATTAGAGCTTAGTTCTTTGGTTTGGTAACTATCTCCTATTTATATGTTTTTTACTTATATCAAATTTTTAGCATGTTCATGTTTTTTTTTGCACTTTTTGTGGTAAATACTAGTTTAAATGTAGTTTTTATTAAAACTTGGATTTATACATGTACAAGTAGTGAGCAACAAATTGATTCATATATGTTTACATTTCATTGTTCATTTGTACTCACTATATGCACATGTATAGCCTAGTTTTGATGATTCCCTCATTTAGACTTGTTTTGCCAATTTTCATGTTTTTACTTCATGTATATGCATTTTTATTTAAATCTAATAAATATACATGTATGCCCCTTAAGTCATTTGCCTTCATGCAATTTACTTTATGGACTCATTTTATGTTTGGGATATGTATGAATTGAAATCACCAAGAAGGGGGGTGAATAGGTGATAAGGCTAATCTAATGAACTAAATGCGAAAATTAAAACTAAATTGCAACAACACTTAGTGCAACCAACGAGTGTAGCCGAATTTCCCGTGAAGGGCTCTGGACTAACTCCTCTTGATTCCTCTGAATAAAAGTTGAGGCGCTATATGAAGCTCTCGTGGTTAAGCACAAGTGAGGCACACACAAACAATCCAAGCATATAATATAAGATGAGTAATATGATTAGATGCAAGGCACAACACAAGCAAATAAGATATGACAATATGAATGATGCAATACACAAATAAAAGAGAGAGTTTAGAGTCAGTGGATCAAACATAAACAATGAGATGTGTTTCGAGGTTCGAGCACCGAGCTCTACGTCCCCGCTTTCACCGAGAAGGATTCCAATCCACTAGGAGTACCGAACTCCTCTCTCAACTAATACAACCTCCACCCAGGCAATACAAATGGTCTACCGAAGACCGGAGTACCGAACTCCACCAATACAACCAAATCCACCTCACCGAGAGGGATACAAGCACAATCCACCTCTACCGAAGAGGGATACAAATACCAACCAACTCCACCTCACCAAGAGGGAGTAAACCACAACCTCAACCTCTACCAAAGAGGGAGCAACCAATAACCCAAATCCACCTTTACCAAAGAGGGATATCCAAATAAAAAGGGTTACAACAAGGTGGTTACAAAGACCACAAACCAAATTTTCCACAAAAAAAAGATCCTATAGAGTAGGATAGAATGATATAGCTCAAGTGGAAAACAAGTGTTTTGATCAAAGAAAATCTCTTGGAAAAATACCAAATAGATATAGATTTTTAGTTCAAGAAACTAATTCCCAAAAACCTATTTTCTTTGAAATAAAACAAAACACTTCAAAACAAATAAGATGAAATCTTTTAGGCTCTTAAACACTTTTGAAAACTTGCTTTGAAAAACCAGAGAATAGGGAAATTTTTTCTTCTCAAAAACCTTAGCCAAAATCCCAAGCAAATGGGGTTTATATAGCCCAAATCTAAAAACTAGCCGTTGGCTGAATTTTCAACCTTTGGCGGCTGGCGGTCGACCGCCCGGTCGACCGCCAACGATCAAAAATATGACCGTTGGAAGCCAGCGGTCGACCGACCGGTCGACCGAAAAAATCCAGAGAGCAAAGCTCTCTGGCCGGTCGACCGCCTAAGTTCCTGGCCAACGTGCACAGTTGTGTGCACATCGGTCAACCGTCCCGATCGACCGACTCTGGGTCCAGTCGACCGCCAGAGCCTGGCAGATAGGATTCTGGGTCAGAAAACTGGGTTTAAAAATATTCTAAAATTCTCATAAATTACTTAAAAATTCACAAAATAGTTTTATCATTTTACATTGATATACAAGTATGTGATAAAAATTTCAACACAAATATCAAACATTTTGAACCATTTTTGTGTTATGAAAAGATTACCGAAAACCAAAAACTGTATTTTTCCAAACTTGATTTTTCAAATAAACTTTGTCCAAAATATATCCAAATACAAAAACATGATACTTAATCATTTTAAAACATGTTGCATATGGACATAGGTCCAATATACATTAAACATATACATATCATTGTTTTTGACTTTTATTTCCAAAAATATGTTTTGTTAAAAACACAAAACACCAAACCTCATGAATAGGCATCTCAACATAAGTTTGTCTAGGAAATTAAGCTTACATGTATATAGAATATATCTAATATACACTTAAACAAAGTAAACTTGCATTGATACTATCTATTCATGAAAACTAATATCGGTTAAACCAAAAACTGAAAAACCAATATCCAAAACATGAAACGTGTGTGTATTGTGAATTTGAGCATATCACACTATCTAATCTTTACACATGGATCTAAAACACAAACTAAACTATGGTACCGAGATCTTCTTGACGAACTCCGTCTTCAAGTCGACTCGATCCAAAACTCCGTAATCCACCGAGCTAGACTCCAACGAGTGCTATGTATGATCTTTATGCTCGGGCTCTTGAATCACCTTCTGAAAGGATTCAAAACTCCTTTGTTGAAGCTAATCACCAACTAACATCTTGGTTAATGATCTGAAACTAAACATCCCAAGATTATTAGTAAACATAACTACATGAGTTAATCATCATCAAAACTAGAGTGGAAGGCCTCTGGGCCAACAATCTCCCCTTTTTGATGATGACAAAACTCATGGAGTTATATATGCATGGATTAAAGTTAAGCTTCAAAGAAGCTCCCCCTTAACTCATGCATAGAAAATAAGCAATAAGATATAGTAATGAAGCACATGCATAAATAAACATGCCAGCAAATATAAAGAGATAAACATGCCAATCAAATATAAAACTCATAAATTCTTTTTCTCCTATTTGCAAAACAAAACATATATGCATAAACATAAATCCTGAAAACATGCATATATACCAAATACTTCTCCCCCTTTTTGTCAATCATCAACAAAGGGGTTAAAGTAAAAACAAACCAATGTTCTCCCCCTTTTTGTCCGAAATAAAGAATCAATAAAGGGGTGACATCAAACACAACAATAATAAGAATATATGCGATATACATTCATGAAGAGGAAGACGCTAAGTTAACTTTCCTACATATATGCATTACATGAAGAAAGGATGACAAGCTCTAATTCACATAACACAAAATATGCAATGCATAAGAAGAGATGTGAAGCTCCCCCTACACACGTGTATCGCATAAAGAAGAGTTGTCAAGCTCCTCAATATAAGATACGCTCAACATGAATCTATATGTAGAAGAGACGTTAAGCTCCCCTTGCATATATGCAATCATATCAAAACATTTTAAACATTTCTTATTAAAACATAATTTTGAATTTTCTCAATAAAATAAATTTTGAGATATCTTAGTAAATCAAATTTTAAAATACCAATATAAATCTTTATGGATACCAATTGAAAGAAATAGATCAATAGATACCAATTGAAAGTAAACAAAATCTTGATACCAATTGTGAATATTTGTCAATTAGAACATATGATACCAAAATAAAATCAATTTTCAACATAAAGTGTGGGAGTAGAAATCAACGGTAAATAACATACCAATTGAAAGATAAAAATACAAATTTTCTCCCCCTTTATGAAATACCAAATAAAATGGTGCATAACCTTGTATTGAATACCAATTGAAAACTAGTCAATTGAAACATAATAGTCATTTAAAAATTAAGCTTAGCATATTCAACATTTGTGCTCAACAATATAGGGATATAGTAAGCACAAATAAAACATGTATAGGTGTATGAAAAATGAGTACCAATCAAAATAGATGATACCAACTGAAAGCATACATACACAAAAACAATATATGAGTATACAAAAATGTCAAACATTGATACCAATTGAAAAGATTCAATGATACCAATTGAAACAACAATAATATCAAGTGTATACCTCATATCATTTACCACCCATTTCATGCTCAAGTTTAAAATGATTTTCACTATAAAGCATACATGTGCATGGTCTCCCATCCAACCGCCTTGGAAGGCAGGGGTTTACAAAGATAGGTTTGACAAATATAGTATGTTTGAAAACTCTACCATAACGAAGAATACCGCAACTAGTTAAATGAAAAACTTGAAAAACTAGTACGAAATTCTTCAAGCAAGGAATAAAACAAAAATATATTTCATGAAACACATGTAAATCACATGGTCACTAAACACTCAAAGCCCATAAAGCCCATATCATGCTCATGAAAACAAAGTCATGAGAAAACAATAAGTAGGTGAGTATACAAGGTATATGTGAAAACATATAATCATGAAAATAGACATTCAAGCTCTAAATTCCTCAATACATGAAAATCATCAAAACTCGATTTCTTCAAGGCATATGTGTATCAAGTACAAACTAAGGTATACATACATATCCAAAACATAACTAGTCCACAAATGTATATGCATGAAGGCACGTGGCTCAAAAGATGTATATGCATAATCAATAGTTTGGACAAAATGGACATATACATGAAGCTAAACATGAAAAACATTAAAAACGTCAAACCTAAATTTTCATTAAAACAATTTATACTTCAAGGCATATGTATGTTTTGACAAAACTAGAAGTATACATATATATCCCTAAACACAATTTAGTCCATAATAAAGATTTGCATGACTCAAAGGGTATTCATGTATATCTTAAAGTTTTGACAAAATAGACGTATACATGAAATGAAAAATACATGATCATAAAACATGTCCAAGATGGGGAATACAAGTTAAAATGTAAGAATCATCAAAACTAGGCTATACTAGTACATTTAACAAGCACAAATGAGCATGTAAGCACAAACATATAAAAGTTTATTTGTGGCTTACTAGATGTACAAGTATATATCCAAGTCTTAATGAAAACTAACATCCAAACATGTAATCAAAACATGAAGCATAGAAATCAAAACAAAAACATAAACATCCATATGATTATTATGTACATGCACATGCATAGATCTAGGACATACACATTAGTTAAAAACTAAAGTGAGAACACTAAATATAAATCCATATTAAACATGGGTGTCTCAAATGCTATATATGCATGTCAAAAATCTAATAATCATGGCATTATCATAATAATCAATAAACCAAGACATGCTATAAATCGATGAACATGAAAAGAATGCAAATATAAATGGGAGTTAGAGATCGATACTAAAACCGATGAAGGCACCTCTCTAGTTCTCCAAACCAAGGTGGTCCTCCCACCAAACTCCCATTGAAAGTGATGCATCCAAATAGTCCTCATGAAGCTCGGAACGCATCCACTCCAAGGTACCAATACTCTCACGTCATGCGAGAGCCCACACCTATATCAAATACAATTGGGTGGTCTTTGCTACCCATACTCTTTTGGGTCCATGGGGGTTAGTACCTTTTCTAACCCAAACAAATTTATTTGCTAAATTACAATCATTTATACGATCAAAACAAAATTTAGCAAGGTGGTCCTTACGTCCACAATGTGTACAAGTGTACACATGAGCATACAATGTGTGATGGTTGTGACCGTGAGGAGCATGTGTATGCCGTGGAGAGTGTGCATGCAAAGATGGAACTTGTTTCTTTCGAAACAAAGATTCCAAACGTGTATGACTCAAAACACATTGGCTCAAAGTGGAGCCCAAACAATCAATATTCTTCTTTAGCATGGATATATCATTTTTAATTAAAGAAGAAGTGGAGCATGCAATGGGTGAACTAGGTGAAACTACTTTAGCATGGCAAACATGTGAATCTATATTATTTTGCAAAGATTCATTTTTCTTTAAACAGACATCTAAATCATTTGAAATAGAAATTATTTTGTTTTTCAAAGAATTATTCTCTTTTACTACAAAATCAACTTTTGAAGACAATTTTTCATTTTTCTTCAAAATAACATTACAATCATTTTTAGATTTTAAAATTTATTTTCCTTTAGGGCAAGATCAAGTCTAGACTTCAATGAATCCCTTTCATTAGAAATCTCCTCTTTCTCTTGCAAAACCAAACCAAGTTTAGAAGACAACTTTTCATTTTCTTTATTTAATGCAAAAGTCTTCTTTTCAAAAGATTATACTTTTCTATCAATTTTTCACAAACAATAGAAAGTTCTTCATTTAAAGTGTTAGGATCAACATGCTCATTACTAGAAGAACTAGCGTCATCACAATCTAGTCGAGATTCTAAATATACCTCAAGGGAGTCATTCCCTTGGACCATGAAGCATTGTGACTCGGATTCTCCGCTAGATTCCTCCTCCGGTTGAATTGGCAATTGAAGCTTGGAGGTGGTCAACTTGTTCCACACTGCAAAGGCGGAATCAAAGTTAGAAATAAGCATTAGATATTCTTTGTTTAGCGTGCTTCTATTAGCCTCAAGGGCTTGTGTATTGGCCCCTACATGATTGCGGTTACCAAGATAGCATTTCTTGGTAGCGGCAAGGAAAACATGTAAACTAGAGTTTTTAAATACAAGGACATCCTAAATTTCCATGTGTCAATGTTGGAAACATCAAACATGGGAGGTAACAAGCAATCCATGAGTGTGTGCAAACAAATATACGTGCAAATGCAAATGATAGATTAGCAAACCAAGATCTCACTCCTAGGTGGTTAAATCAAATATCAGGAGCGTAGACTCTGATACCAATTGAAATCACCTAGAGGGGGTGAATAAGTGATAAGGCTAATATAATGAACTAAATGCGGAAATTAAAACTAAATTGCAACAACATTTAGTGCAACCAACGAGTGTAACCAAATTCCCCGTAAAAGGCTCTGGACTAACTCCTCTTGATTCCTCTGAATAAGAGTTGAGGCGCTATATGAAGCTCTCGTGGCTAAGCATAAGTGAGGCACACACAAACAATCCAAGCATATAATATAAGATGAGCAATATGATTAGATGCAAGGCACGACACAAGCAAATAAGATATGACAATATGAATGATGCAATACACAAATAAAAGAGAGAGAGTTTAGAATCAATGGATCAAACGCAAACGACGAGATGTGTTTCGAGGTTCGAGCACCGAGCTCTACGTCCCCGCCTTCACCGAGAAGGATTTCAATCCACTAAGAGTACCAAACTCCTCTCTCAACCAATACAACCTCCACCGAGGCAATACAAATGGTCTACGAAGACCGGAGTACCGAACTCTACCAATACAACCAAATCCACCTCACCGAGAGGGATACAAGCACAATCCACCTCCACCGAAGAGGAATACAAATACCAACCAACTCCACCTCACCAAGAGGGAATAAGCCACAACCTCAACCTCTACCAAAGAGGGAGCAACCAACAACTCAAATCCACCTTTACCAAAGAGGGATATCCAAATAAAAAGGGTTACAACAAGGTGGTTACAAAGACCACAACCAAATTTTCCCACAAATAAAGATCCTATAGAGTAGGATAGAATGATATAGCTCAAGTGGAAAACAAGTGTTTTGATCAAAGAAAATCTCTTGGGAAAATACCAAAAAGATATAGATTTTTAGTTCAAGAAACTAATTCCCAAAAACCAATTTTTTTTGAAATAAAAAAAACACTTCAAAACAAATAAGATGAAATCTTTTAGGCTCTTAAACACTTTTGAAAACTTGCTTTGAAAAATCAGAGAATAGGGAATTTTTTCTTCTCAAAAACCTTAACAAAATCCCAAGCAAATGGGGTTTATATAGCCCAAATCTAAAAACTAGTCGTTGGCTGAATTTTCAGCCTTTGGCGGCTGGCGGTCGACCGCCAATGGTCAAAAATATGACCGTTGGAAGCCAGCGGTCGACCGGCCGGTCGACCGAAAAAAAATCCAGAGAGCAAAGCTCTCTGGCCGGTCGACCGCCCAAGTTCCTGGCCAACGTGCACAGGTGTGTGCACGTCAGTCGACAGTCCCGGTCGACCGACTCTAGGTCCAGTCGACTGGTCGGTCGATCGCCAGAGCCTGGCAGACAGGATTCTGGGTCAGAAAACTGGGTTTAAAAATATTCTAAAAATTCTCATAAATTACTTAAAATTCACAAAAATAGTTTTATCATTTTACATTGATATACAAGTATGTGATAAAAATTTCAACACAAATATCAAATATTTTGAACCATTTTTGTGTTATGGAACAATTACCGAAAACCAAAAACTGTATTTTTCCAAACTTTGATTTTTCAAATAAACTTTGTCCAAAACATATCCAAATACAAAAACATGATACTTAATCATTTTAAAACATATTGCATATGAACATAGGTCCAATATACATGAAACATATACATTTCATTGTTTTTTACTTTTATTTCCAAAAATATGTTTTGTTAAAAACACAAACACCAAACCTCATGAATAGGCATCTCAACATAAGTTTGTATACGAAATTAAACTTACATGTATATAGAATATATCTAATATACACTTAAATAAAGTAAACTTGTATTGATACTATCTATTCATGAAAACCAAATCGGTTAAACTAAAAACCGAAAAACCAATATCTAAAACATGAAACGTGTATGTATTGTGAACTTGAGCATATCACACTATCTAATCTTTACACATGGATCTAAAACACAAACTAAACTATGGTATCGAGATCTTCTTGATGAACTCCGTCTTCAAGTCGACTCGATCCAAAACTCCGTGATCCACTGAGCTAGACTCCAACGAGTGCTATGTATGATCTTTATGCTCGGGCTCTTGAATTACCATGTGAAAAGCTTCAAAACTCCTTTGTTGAGCTAATCACCAACTAACATCTTGGTTAATGATCTGAAACTAAACATCACAAGATTATTAGTAAACATAACTACATGAGTTAATCATCATCAAAACTAAAGTGGAAGGCCTCTGGGCCAACATGAATATTGTTAGTTTTGAATAAAAACTACATATATCTAGAAGTTTGTGTTTAAATGGAAAAAAAATGAGCTTTTATGTTTTTCATCTTTAATTTAAAATGAATTTTCATGATTTTGTTTTGATAAAATGATATTTGTTTCGAGCTTTATTGATTACCTTCATGGAAAATGCTAATTACATGATTTTTGTACACTCACTCTTTATTTGTTTATTCATGACTTTGTTTCATGATTATTTTTGAGCTTTATAAATCTTGAGTGACAACTTTATGTATTTAGTATGTTTCATGATTTGGTTTCATGTTTTGAAGGATCTTAACTAGTTTTTCAAAAATTATTTTAACTAGTTATGTATTCTTCATTTGGTAGTGTTTTCAATACTAAAAATATTTTCAAGATTATTTTCGAAAACTCCTACCAACACCGTCATGGGAGGACGGATGGGCGAGTATGCCTTGTAAGCTTTATTGGAAAATCGTTTATCTTGAGCATATAAAGGGTGGTAGTTATGAGTTATATACTTGATTTACATTATTATTTTCAATTGGCATCTCAATTGATGTTCATTTTGTATATACTCATATTTTGTTTTCTATATATGTATGCTTCATAATTTCCATATTATCAATTCCTATTGATATTGTCTTTTCCATACATATATTGTTTTGAAAATCAAGTACCAACAAATCATATATATTTATACTTGATTCTCAAGATATTTACATGTTTTAAAACACAAAGTATGTTTATGCTAACCTTACTTCAAATCTTAATTTTCAATTGATTTCTTAATTGGTATCCTTTATATAAGCTCATGTATTATCTTCAATTGGTATTTTTTTACAATTGGTATTTTTATCAAAATGTTCAATATGTTTCAATTGGTATCTATTGATCTATTTATTTCAATTGGTATCCATGAAAATTTATATTGGTATCAAAATATAAAATACTTTCTTTCATTGGTATCAAGATCAAAATTTGTATCAAAATTTCATTTACAATTAAAAATTCAAAATTTGTAATGTTTATTTACAATTTGGTTATCTTAAAATTTGATTTACTAAGATATCTCAAAATTTGTTTTATTGAGAAAACTCAAAATTTGTTTTATTAAGAAATTCAAATTTTTGTTTTAATGAGAAAATTAAAAATGTTTTGATGTGTATTGCCTATATGCAGGGGGAGCTTAACATCTCTTCTACATATAGATTCATGTTGAGTGTATCTTATATTGAGGAGCTTGACAACTCTTCTTTATGTGGTTCACGTGTGTTGGCGGAGCTTCACATCTCCTCTTATGCATTGCATATTATGTGTTATGTGAATTAGGGCTTGTCATCCCTTCTTCATGTAATGCATGTATGTAGGGAAGTTAACTTAGCGTCTTTCTCTTCATGAATGTATATCGCACATATCTCTTTATCGTTTGATTTGAGTTCACCTCTTTAAGGGGGAGAATATTGTTTTATGTTTACTTTAACCCCTTTGTTGATGAGTGACAAAAAGGGGGAGAAATATTTTAGTATAGATGCATGTTTTTCTTTCTTTATACATAAAGGGGGAGAAGGATTTTTGTTTATGCGTATATGTTTTGTTTTACAAATAGGAGAAAAAGAATTTGATGTGTTTAATGCTTGTTTATACATGTTTATCTCCTTATATTTGCATACATGTTTATGAGCTTTCATTGCATATTTATTTGTTTATTTGTTATGCATGAGTTAAGGGGGAGCTTCCTTAGAGCTTTACTTTAATCCATGCATATATAACTCCATGAGTTTTGTCACATCAAAAAGGGGGAGATTGTTGGCCCAAAGGCCTATCACTCTAGTTTTGATGATGATCAACTCATGTAGTTATGATACTAATGATCTTGTGTTTATTTAGTCTCAGATTTGTGATCAAGATCTTAGTAGGTGTGTAGCTTCATCAAAGGATTTAAAGTCAAGTTTTGGAGCTAGCACTGTTTGATTCAGGAGCTTGTACATCAAGACCACATCAAGTACTCAAGAGGAGTCTAGCTCTTTGGATCGTATTTGGACGAAGTCAAGAAAGATGAGAAGACTTCAAGTGAAGACTTCAAGAAGAAGACTTGAGTCTAGGTTTATTTTTATAAAATTTTGTTTTAGATAAAATGTAAAGGATAGAATAGTTAGTGGATTGCTCAAGTATATCTTGCACACACACACTCTTGATTTAGATGAGTTTTCATAAAAGAATTTTTATGTTTGAAAAATACAAAAGAATTTTCATTTTGGAAAATACCGGTTTGATTTTTGGAATTCAAAGTATATATGTTTTAACCAAAACCATGTTTAGTGCTTAATGTCAAAAACATAGATATTTCATCATATATGTGTAGTGGATCATATCCATACACTCTATGCTTTCAAAGTGTTTAAAATATCTTATTTTTGTATTTGGAGAAGTTTTGGAAAAACCAATTTTAGAAAGATACAGATTTTGTTTTTAGCCAAAATTTATAAGTTACAAAAATAGTTCAAATTGTTTGTAACATTTCTTGATTTTACTCAAACATATTTGATTATCAAAGTATAATATTGAAACTATTTTTGTAGAATTTTAGAGATTTTATGGGATTTTATTTAAGCTAAAAAGATAACTTTTAAATCCCTAAAAATCCCTGTCCTGGCTTCTACCGATCGACCGGACCAGTCGAACGTGCTTGAAGTCAGTCAACCGAGTCTGTCGACCGACGTGCACAGATGTGCACGCCAGTTCTGGCTGGAGGGCCGGTCGACTGACCCGGTCGACCGCAGAGAGCTTCTGCTCTTTGAAAAGCCCCGATCGATCGGGCCGGTCGACCGGCAGAGAGCTCTGCTCTCTGTTCCAGGCAGCGGTCAATCGGGCCGGTCGACTGACGCCCCAATGGTCAGAAATCTGACCGTTGGCGGTCGAGGGCGGTCGACCGACGACCAACCTGGCTCCCAATGGCTAGTTTTTCTAGCCCTATAAATTAGGGTTTTTTGGGCTGTTTTCTACAAGATTTTTTTAGTGGATTTTGAGCCAGTTTTTCTGACTCTATTAGGTGTTTATCTCCACTTGTTTAAGAGCCAAAATTGCCATATCAAAAGGAGAGATTTTCTAGAGTGTTTTTAAAAGTGATTTTCTTGTGTTTTCCTCCACCTTTTCAATCCTAGTTTTCTCACACAACACTTGAGCTATCCATTGCTATATCTATCTATAGGGTTATTTGTTGTGAGAGGATTTTAGCTGATCAAAGTGTTGTGATCACCACAGTTCTACTTTATTCTTTGAGGAGGCAGACTTGCGGGTTCGCGGTCTTTTTGGGTTCTAGTGTAAACTCGTTGTTTGAGGTGCGGCCTCAGCGAGCTTGTGGTCTTGCGGTGTGTTCAGGACTAGAGAGTCCAAGGAGTTCAAGTGTGAACTCGTCTTGTAGGTGTTGCGGCACCAAGTGATCCGGTTGGATCATTTTTAGTGAAAATCTTTCATAGTGTTGAAGGCGGGGACGTAGAGCAAGTGTGCTCGAACCTCGAAACAAATCTCCTGTGTTTGTGATTGCTCACTCTCTATCTCTTACTCTTGTTTATATCTTGCATGCTTATATTGTCTTTATCTTTATATGCTTGATATATTGTGTGCTTAATTGTTAAATGCTTGGGGATTGTTTGCTAACACTTGTATTCAACTAAGAGAGCCAACGCGGCACCTCAACTCTTATTTAGAGAAATCTTGAGGAGTTAGTCCAGAGCCCTTCACGGGGAATCCGGCTACACTCTTGTGTTATACGTGGTGTTTAGTTTAATAAGTTTTAATTCCGCATTATTGACCATTAGTTTAGCTCATCACCTATTCACCCCCCTCTAGGTGATTTACACACAAGACCATCCACTACAAATGCCTTTGATGGTACCTGAAAGAACTTGTTCATCAAGACTTCCTCAAAGAGTACATTCTTACCCCCGGAGTAACCTCTGGATCAGGACAGCTCAACGTTCCACCTCCTACCCAGCCACAGCATGCAATCACTCAATACAAAGTGGTTGAGTGGACCAATTCCTCCTCCAAGGACAGGAAGTACTTCAATCAATAACCCAATATTTCCTTCAAAGCACATGGATTTTATTTTAATTAAATAAAATGCATTTTTACTCCTAAACATTTTCTTGTCATACTGATGGGAGCGTTCCCCATCAGTTCTTGATGCTTGTATGCCCCAAAGTCGGAGTATCCCCTACTCGGAGTCGGCAATGCAAACACCAACTTACAGGTTCCATCTTGCGAGTAATCAAAATCTTTCATTGTGGGAATGTCACCGCTCGAAGTCCCCGTTAAACCGATGGGAGTGTCACCCATCAGTCCCTGACACTTGTATGTCCCAAAGTGAGAGTGTCCCCCACTCAAAGTCGACAATGTAAGCACCAGTCTACGGGCTCTATCTCGATTGGCTTACGAGCAATTGAAATCCTCCGCTGTGGGAGTGTCCCCAGCTCAGAGTCCCTGCTATGCTGATGAGAGTGTCCCTCATCAGTCCCTGATGCTTGTAGTACCAAAGTCCCACTCGAAGTTGACAACATAAGCACCAGCCAACGGGCTCGATCTCGATTAAGCCATAGGCAGTCGATATCCTCCGCTATGAGAGTCTCCCCTGCTCAGAGGCCTGTATCATCGTTCTGCTATAGGTTTTACCCCTGCTCGGAATTGGCACATCCAATTTATCAATGGGTCGTACCCCCACTTCTGAAATCACCTAGAGGGGGTGAATAGGTGACTAGCTAATCTAATAGTGAATTAATGCGGAATTAAAACTATTTATACAAACTAAAAACTATTATGCTAAACACACCAAATATAACACAAGAGTGTAGTCGAATTTTCGGTGAAGGGCTCTAGACTATCTCCTCAAGATTCCTCTAGATAAGAGTTAAGGTGCCGCTATGGCTGTCTTGGTTGAATACAAGTGTGAGCAAACAATCCCAAGCATACATCAATTTAAGCACAAGTTATATCAAACATATAAAGATGAAAGCAATATAAGCATGCAAGATATAAGCACAAGTGAGAGATAGAGAGAAATCGCAAACACGGGAGATTTGTTTCGAGGTTCGAGCACCCTGCTCTACGTCCCTACCTTCAACACTAAGAAGGATTTCCACTAGAATCGATCCCATTGGATCACTTGGTGCCGCAACACCTACAAGGAGTTCACACTAGAACTCTTGGACTCACTAGTCCCCTCACTTGTTCCCGCAAGAACAACACACGCAAGCATACTAGCTTGCCAAGGCCGCACTTCTACACCGAGCTCTCACTAGAATTCAAAACAACGCGAACCCGCAAGTTTGCCTCCTCAAATACAAAGATGAATACTTTGGTGATCTCAAGACTTTGATTACCTAAAATACTCTCACAATAATTCTCCTATAGGATTGATATAGCAATGGAAAGCTCAAGTATGTGTGAGAAAAACAAAGATGAATTTGTGGTGAAAAACTCAAGAAATCTCTTTTATAAAATACCCTTGAAAACTCTCCATTTGATATAGAAGTTTTAGCTC
Organism: Agave tequilana; assembly: GCA_038442645.1. Lineage (NCBI taxonomy): Eukaryota > Viridiplantae > Streptophyta > Magnoliopsida > Asparagales > Asparagaceae > Agave > Agave tequilana. Next base: position 109,783 of record JAVJIF010014750.1, read on the forward strand.
TAAAACAAGTGGAGATAAACACTAAAAGATGTAAGAAAAACTTACTTGAAAACTCACTTAAAATCTTATTGAAAACAGTTCAAGGGAAGCCAATTTATAGGCTTCCAAAATATGGTCGTTGGAGGCCAACTTAGAAAGATATCCTGCTGTCGATCGACCGCCCAGTCGACCACCAACGGTCGGATTTCCAACCGTTAGGAAAACCGGTCGACTGGCCGATCGACCGAAAACTGGGCTATGACCTAGCGGTCGACCGCCCGGTCAACCGGGGCCATTTACAGAGAGCAGAGACTCTCTGTTGGTCGACCGTGCAGTCGATCGGCCCTTGCTGTGCACGCTTGTGCACATCGATCTACCGGAGCAGTCAATTGACTTCTGGCTTGGTCGACCGTCCGGTCGACCGGCAGAAGGCCAGTTCAACATTTTTAGGGATTAAAAACTCGGTCTTTTTCCTTCACTAAAATCCCATAAATTCTCATAAATTCTATAAAAATAAGTTCATTGATATACTTTGAAATACAAACATGTTTGATTAAAAATAAAAACATATTACAAACATTTTGAGCTCTTTTGTGATATGAAAATTTCGGCTTAAACAAAAATCTGTATTTTACAAAAACTATCTCCAAATTGAAAAACGATTTTTTCAGAACTTCTCCAAATACAAAAATAAGATATTCTAAAACTTTTGAAGCTTAGTGTGTATGGATATGATCCACTACACATATATGATGAAATATCTATATTTTTGACATTAAGCTCTAAAATAAGTTTTGATAAAACACATGTATATTTTGAAGTTTAAAAACCAAACCGGTATTTTTCAAAATGAAAACTCTTTTATGAAATACATTTAAATCTTGTGTGTGAGTGTATATGTACTTGAGTAATCCACCAACTAATCTATCCTTTATATTTTATCTAAAAATAAAATCTTAACACTTACAAACATGACACAAGTCTTCTTGAAAATCTTCTCTTTGAAAGTCTTCTTCTCCTTCTTGACTTGATCCAAACCATAATCCAATGAGCTAGACTCCTCTTGAGTACTTGATATAATCTTGATGTGCGAGCTCTTAAATCAACACGTGCTAGCTCCAACTTTTGACTTTAAATCCTTTGTTGAGGCTAAACACCAACTAAGATCTTGATTAAATATCTGATACTAATTAAATACAAGATCATTAGTACTATAACTATATGAGTTAATCATCATCAAAACTAGAGTGATGGGCCTTAGGGCTAACAATCTCTCCTTTTTGATGATGACAAAACTCATGGAGTTATATATGCATGGATTAAAGATAAGCTTCATAGAAGCTCCCCCTTAACTCATGCATAACAATAAACAAATAGATATACAATGAAGTGCATAAACTAAGTAAATATATATGCATAAACAAGCTGAGAGAAACATGCATAAACCAAAAATTCTTCTCCTCAAAAACCTTCTCCCCCTTTTTGGATAAACTTTCAAAATCCTTCTCCCCCTTTTTGTATAAACATAAAATATAGACTCAATTTCTAAATATGCATATATAAACTCAAAATCATTCTCTCCCTTTTTGTTAATCATCAACAAGGGGTGAAAAATAAATAACAATAAAGATATATATGCGATATACATTCATGAAAGAAAAACGGTAAGATAGCTCCCCTGCATTCATGCATTACATGAAGGGATGACAAAATCTTAACTCGCATAAAGCATAATATACAATGCATAAGTGGAGATGTTAAGCTCCCCCTACACACGTGTACCACATAAAGAAGAGATGTCATTCTCCTCAATATAAGATACACTCAACATGAATCTATATATAGAAGAGATGTTAAGCTCCCCTTGCATATAGGCAATACATATCAAAACATTTTAAAAATCACTTTAAAGACAAATTTTGAATTTTCTTAAATCAAATTTTGAGATACCACTTGTAAAAAATTTAAGATATCACAAGATTTTTTTATCCAATTGAAATTAGAAATTTTTAATACCAATTGAAATTGAAACATTTGATACCAATGAAAGTAAAATATTTTATATTTTGATACCAATTGAAATATATGATAAATTTTGATACCAAATAAAAGGTAAAATATTTTTGATACTAATAGAAATCGAAACCCAATTGAAATCGAAACATATTGATACCAAGTAAAGTATATTATAAATTTTGATATCAATTAAAAGGTAAAATATGAAGTATATTTTGATATCAATTGAAATACCAATTGAAAATAATGCATAAGCTCATTAAAATACCAATTGAGACCCCATTGAAATCAAGAATTAAGTCAAGCTTAGCATAAACACAATTTGTGCTTTAAACATGTAAGGATATTATAAATTAAGCACATTCAAATTATATATATGTATGAAAATGAAAATACCAATTAAATAGATATTATTTGAGATTTGAAGGATACATATAAAAAAAACATATATGAGTATACAAAAATAGAATTTAATGAAGTTCATGTGTATTACTCATAACTATGCACCCTAATCATGCACATATTAAAAAGATTTTCAATTAGAGCATATAAGGCATGGTCACCCAACCATCCGCCCTTCAAAGGTAGATGTTTTCAAAAATAAGATTTGAAAATAGTTGTATTTTGAAAATACTACCAATTGAAGAATAAATAACTAGTGTGAAGTAATTTTTGAAAAACTAGTTAAAGATCCTTCAAATATGAAAACAAAACATATATATCTCATGAATCATACTAAATACACAAAAGTTAATACTCGAAATCTATAAAGCTCAAAAATTCTCACGAAAATAATGTCATAAGCAAACAAATGAAGTGTGACTGCACATGAATCATGTAAATAGGATTATCATGAAAATGATCAATAAATCTCAAAATAAACATGAATATCTTTTATCAAAAAGCATAAAAATATATTTTTTTATTAAAATCAAACTTTAAAGGTACATGCATGTTTTATCCAAAACTAAAAAATATACACATATCCCAAACATAAAAGAGTCTATAATATAATTTGCATGAAGGCAAGTGATTCAAGGGTATACATGTATATTTATTAGTTTCGAATAAGAATTACATATACATGAAGCAAAGCATATACAAGAATAGGGAAAACATGTATAAATGAAAGAATCATCAAAACTAGGTTATATATATACATATAATGAGTACAAATGAGCAATGAAGTACAAACATATAGGAATCAATTGTTGCTCACTACTTGTACGAGTTTATGCACAAGTTTTAATGAAAATATACATTTAAATATGTAATCAAAACATGAAGTGCAAAACCATTAACAAACATGATTATTAAGGTAAATGCACATGTTTTAGAGTAATGATATACATAATAGCTAAACTAAAGTGAGAACATAAAATATGAATCCATATGAACATGGGTGTATCTCAATTACTATACATGTATGTTATAAGTCTAAATAACATGGCATTTAATAACAATCATGAAAAACATGCTAAAAATCAATAATCTAAAAGTATGTAAACAAATAAGGAGTTAGAGATAGTTACCAAAATCATTAGGGCACATCTCTATATCTCCAAACCATGGTGGTCCTCCCACCAAACTTCCTTGATAGTGATGCATCAATTGTATGTCCATCTAGCCCATGCATTCACCACCAAGGCATCAATTCTCTTACGTCATGTGAGAGCCCACACCTACATCAAACACAAGAAGTAGGAATTTTGGTACCCATTTTCTTTGGGTCCACGGGGGTTAGCATTGTTTGGAACCCAAATATTTTTATTAGCAAAATTAAGATGATTTATCTTATCAAAACAAAACTTTACTAAATGGCCTTTGCGGCCACAATGTGTACATTTGTACACTCTAATATGTAGATGAGAATGAGTGTGATCATGATGTGCAAAGTGTGCATATGTGTGCCGTGGATGATGTGCATGTACATGTGAAGCTTGTTTCTTGTGAAACAAGGTTTTCACTTTATTATGATTAAATGCACAGTTGCTCAAAGTTGAGCTCAAACAATCTATTCTATTTTTCAAAAATTGAATCTCATTTTTATCAATGTAGCATGAAAAGCATGGTGAGAATGAGAATCAAAACTCTTTTTCTTTTTAGAAATATTTTCTTTTTCTTTTGAAATAATTTTTTTCAAAGAGTTGTTTTCTTTCAAAGTAATTTCTTTTTCTTTTTCCACCAAAATAATTTTATTTTTCAAAGAAGTATTTCCTTCACAAAGATCATTTAATTTAGAAGTCAAGAAAATATTATCCTTTTTCAACATATCATTTTCTTTTGAAATACATGCAAATTTATTTTTAAGAGAGTCATTTTCTTTTAACAGAGAAGTATTGTTCTTTTTCAATTTATTATTATCCTTTTTAAGCAAATCATATTTTCAAGAAGTTGTTGACAAAAAATTCAAGCTCATCATAAGACATGTCAATATCTTCTTCTAACTCGGATTCAGAGTTTACCTCAAAGGGTTTATCCCCTTGGACCATGTAGCACAAGTTGGAAGCACCACTTCCATCATTCGTGTCACTCCCCGCATAGTATTGCTTTTGTTCGCCAAGCGAGACTATAGTGTTCCATACTACAAAAGCCGAATCAAAATTAGCAACCCTAGATAAATATTCATCATTTAAGGTACTTTTTAAAGCATGAAGGGCTTTTGAGTTAGCCTCTAGATGTTTGCCATTTAAACAATTTGAATCTTTAATAGTGACAAATAAACATGAATACCTAGGGCTTTGAGGTACATTGACATCTTAACCTTCCAAGTTTGGATGTTAAGAATATCAAACATGGGAGGTCACATGAATCCATGTGTGTGTATTGTGATTAGTCAAAAATAAGGATCTTTAACTCTAGATTGTTAGGCCCAAATCAAGAGCACCAAGCTCTGATACCAATTGAAATCACCTAGAGAGGGAGTGAATAGGCGACTAGCTAATCTAATGATGAATTAATGCGGAAATAAAACTATTTATGCAAACTAAAAACTATTATGCTAAACACACCAAGTATAACACAAAAGTGCAGCCGAATTTGCGGTGAAGATCTCTAGACTATCTCCTCAAGATTCCTCTAGATAAGAGTTAAGGTGCCGCTATGGCTCTCTTAATTGAATACAAGTGTGAGCAACCAATCCCAAGCATATATCAATTTAAGCACAAGTATATATCAAGCATATAAAGATGAAAGCAGTATAAGCATACAAGATATAAACAAAAGTAAGAGATAGAGAGCAATCGCAAATACGGGAGATTGTTTTGAGGTTCAAGCACCCTTGCTCTACGTCTCCGCCTTCAACACTATGAGTATTTTCACTAGAATCGATCCCACCGGATCACTCGGTGTCGTAACACCTACAATAAGTGCACACTAGAACTCTTGGACTCACTAATCTCCTCACTTGTTCCCACAAGAACAACACACGCAGGCACACTAGCTTGCCGAGGCTGCACCTCTACACTGAGCTCTCACTAGAACTCGAAACAATGTGAATCCGCAAGTCGCCTCCTCAAATACAAAGATGAACACTTTGGTGATCTCAACATTTTGATCACCTAAAACACTCTCACAACAATTCTCCTATAGGATTGATATAGTAATGGAAAGCTCAAGTATGTGTGAGAAAAACAAGGATGAATTTGTGGTTAAAAACTCAAGAAATCTCTTTTACAAAACACTCTTGAAACTCTCCTTTTGATATAGAAGTTTTAGCTCTAAAACAAGTGGAGATAAAACTAAAAGATGTAGGAAAAACTTGCTTGAAAACCCACTGAAAAATCTTATTGAAAACGGTCCAAGGGAAGCCTAATTTATAGGCTCCCAAAATATGGCCGTTGGAGGCCAACTCAGCAGGATATCCTGTTGTCGGTCGACCGCCAACGGTCGATTTCCGACCGTTGGGAAACCGATCAACCGAAAACTGGGCTATGACCTAGCGGTCGACCGCCTGGTTGACCGGGGCCAGTTATAGTGAGCAGAGACTCTTTGTCGGTCGACCATGCAGTCGACTAGCCCTTGTTGTGCAAGTTTGTGCACATCGGTCGACCGGAGCGGTCAACCGACTTCTGGCTCGGTCGACCGTCCGGTCGACCAGCAGAAGGCCAGTGCAACATTTTTATGGATTAAAAACTCGGTCTTTTTCCTTCAATAAACTCCCATAAATTCTCATAATTCTACAAAAATAAATTCATTGAAATACTTTGAAATACAAACATGTTTGATTAAAATCAAAACATATTACAATATTTTGAACTCTTTTTGTGATATGAAAATTTCGGCTTAAACAAAAATCTGTATTTTCCAAAAACTATCTCCAGATTGAAAAATGATTTTTTTAAAACTTCTCCAAATACAAAAACAAGATATTCTAAACACTTTTAAACCTTAGTGTGTATGGATATGATCCACTACAAATATATGATGAGATATCTATGTTTTTGACATTAAGTTCTAAAATA